>SOZI01000102.1:0-69632 GCA_006352295.1 Rhodotorula diobovata | reverse complement strand
TCCCTTGTACACGAGACGCCGTGGTTTCTCGCGGTCGCTTCTCGCAGTGGTAGAAATTCGTTCGTCATCGGTTGGCCTTTCCTTCACCGGTATCGCCAGCTCAAGAGTGCGCAGTCTTCGAATCATGTGCGAGAGTCCGTGACGGTGCGCACGCGACGCCGGACAAAGGCAGGCGATGCGCTCCATTGTCACCCGCAAAGCGTAAGACTGCGCTGAAGGAAGGAGACGGCGCCGGGTTGGCCTTCGATCGAGCGCGGAGGCCGGACGCGCGCGCGTCTCGGTGCGACGTGCGACGCCGCGAGCAAGTCCCTCTCGCCCCTAGTTACCGCACCTCTTGAGCCGCTCTCAGGCCGTTCCCACACATCAAAGCCACGCCAGCATGAAGGTCATCAGCATCCAGGTTCTCCACGTCGGCTCGGGCGCGTCCAACCCGGCCATCGCCGTCGCCGCCGCTCAGGACCTCAGCTCCTTCTCCTTTTACCAGCGCGGAACGTGAGTTTCACCGGCTCGTCTCTCGACGTCGATGGTTTGGCTTGGTCGCTGCCGCCGAGCCACCCGGGCAGCGAGTGAGGGAGGGCAGGCCGAGGAGGGTCGTCGCGTCATGGCAGGCGCGCGCTCTCTTGGTTGCCATGGGCGTGGGCTGGCTTTGCGCTGCATGGCGGTAGCCCCGAGGGCAACTCCAAGAGGCACGAGTCATCTCGCTGGGACGAGATGCCCCCGGTCCCTCACTCGACATGCTCAATCGGCGAGTGAGCTTATGTCGTGGAGCCCAACCTGCATGGGCCCGCACGCCAGAGTGCGCCTGCAGGACGAGACGAGCATTCACTCTTCTCGCGTTAGTGGACCGCCCGTGCTGACCCTCTCCCGTCGACGTCCCGTCGCCCCCAGCGTCGGCGAGTTTATGACGTTCCTCGCTCGCACCGTCGCAGAGCGGACGCCGCCCGGTCAGAGGCAGTCGGTGCAGGAGAACAACTACACGGCGCACGTGTACCACCGGCAGTCGGACCAGCTCGCGGGCGTCATCATCTCGGACCAGGAGTACCCCGTCCGGGTTGCCTTCTCGCTCCTCAACAAGATCCTGGACGAGTTCACGACCAAGGTCCGGAGGCAAGAGTGGGAGGACAAGGCGACGCAGGGGAGGCAGACGGGCAAGCAGGTCCTCGTCGACTACCCCGACCTGGCGACATACCTCCAGAAGTACCAGGACCCCAAGCAGGCCGACGCCATCATGAAGGTTCAGCAGGAGCTCGACGAGACCAAGATCATCCTCGTGCGTCGACCCCTCGTCGCTGATCCCTCGTTCGCCTTGACACGCGCTCAATCGACTGGGCCCCTGCTGACCCACCCACCCGGCATTCTGTTCCTCCATCGCGCGCAGCACAAGACGATCGAGTCGGTCCTCGAGCGTGGCGAGAAGCTCGACAGCCTGGTGGACAAGTCGGCGGCATTGTCGGCGAGCTCCAAGTCGTTCTACAAGACGGCGAAGAAGCAGGTGCGCCCGGTGCCCCCTCTATCTGCGCCCTCGCAAGCTCGGCTACTCACGCTCAAACCCCGCCGCAGAACTCGTGCTGCGTCATCTCGTAGAACACAGTCGCCCTCTCGCTCATCGTCATGGCAGTCAGCGTGGCGCCGAGCCGTGTCTCATCGACTCTCCTCCCCCTCCTCATCCTTCTTCCTCCGCCGCTTGCTCGGCAGTATACCTCGTCCTTTTTCCCGCCGTCACTGCAGCGCTCTATTCACCCTAGTCAGTCCACTTCTCTGTACTGCTCCTTGTAAACCGACTTGTGCGTCTCGATCCACTCGCGCGTCCGGAGAGCGAGGTCGAGAGAGCCAAGGGGGAGTGTCGTCGGCGTCTCGCTGCCGAGGATTCGCACGAGCGTAGCTACGAGCCTAGAGCGTTTGTCGCTGAGTCCTGCTTGACCACTTGCGATGTCGGAGGGAGGGCTCGGCACCCGTCGCGGCCGGCCTCCGACGAGCTCTTGCGCTCTGTCGTTGGCCTCTCGACTCTACTCGCACCGCTCGTCGCAGACCTCGCTCGCCACCTTTCCCTGTACACTCTCTGTGCACCGCGTAAGCTTTTGCGACAGAGCAGCGCGTCGTGCACCGAGGCATGGCGTCGATCCCTCGCCGCCCGCTCTATTCGGAGCTGTACCGCGCCTTCTCCGCCCTGCGTCCGACGCCGAGCAGCGCCGCGGCCAGGTCACCATCAACTGCGACCACAAAAGCTCTGGGCCGCGCATGGGCATCAGCAGGTCCCGCGGGGCAGCGGTCAATCGTCCTGTCCTCGGCGGCGGGGATGCGCTCAGCGACGTCAAGGCTCGCGCCCGGCGAGGCCCTCCTGAGGGCGCATGGGCGTCGTGGTGGAGACTCGGCCTCTCGCAGGGCGGCGGGCTGGCGCAACGGATCGCCGGAGAGGCGGGCGTTCACCTCGACCGCGTCCCCCTTCACCGCCACCCAAGGGTCGTCGCCGCCGGATCGACCAACGCCTCCGCGCCCTCCAACAGATTCCCATGCGCTCGCCAAACCCGAGTCACACCCACTCGCCAAGCCAGAGCCCCATCCGCTGGCAAAGACCGAGCCACACCCTCTCGTTACCGCCGCGTCTCCCTATCCCGCCTACCTCTCCTCGCTGTCGCGCTCGATCCGTCGGGCTGCGGCAAGCCTCCCCTCTGCAGCGGGACGACCACCACCCAAGGACCAGCTCCTGAGCCTCACCAACTCGTTCTTTGAACGGCTCAAGATCCGCTTCAAGTGGGCCACGATCCGCTCGTACCGTCGATTCCGCGCCGACGACTACTCGGCCTTCTTCTCGGTCGGCATCCTCGGAACCCTCGGGTGGTTCCTCCTCAAGACGACGTCGGCGTTCGCGGTGCTCTTCTTCGTCGTCAACTCGCTCTCGCTCCAAGAGTGGCTCGCGGGCAAGCTCGGCGCCTACCTGACCGACTCGACAGGCGTCAAGGTCGTCTTCGAGTCTGCCATCGTGCCTAAATGGGGCATCTTTGGCCAAGGCGGCAGCCGCATCGTCTTCAAGAACGTCTACATCTCGCGCGGGCCGGTCAAGGGCGAGCTCGGCGTCCTCCCCGTTCCCGAGCACGAGCGGACAGAGGAGTCGGAAGAGGAGGCTCGCGTGCGCGAGATGGTGGCGCAGTGGACCCACTTTCACCTCAGCATCGACACGGTCGAGGTCAGCCTGAGCCTCGGGCGGTGGCTCGACGGCAAGGGCCTGATCAAGGACGCGGCCGTGCGCGGCGTGCGCGGCGTCATCGGTGCGTGCCTGCACCTTCGTTCTATGCCTCACGCGTGCTCACATGGCCCGTGTCTCTGCCCACCGCAGAACGCTCGCACATCACATACGACCCGCACGCGCCCAAGGACCGGTTCGCCTACCGCAACAAGCCCAAGCCGGGCGACTTCTGGCTCGAGGGCCTGCAGATCGAGGACTTCCTCGTGACGATTTACCAGCCGGAGAACTTCCGTCCTGTGCGCCTCTCCTCGCTTGTCCTCCCGCTGAGCTGAGCCGAGACTGACACCCGCCATGCTTTCTCCCCCGGCCACAGTACACCTTCTCGATCTTCCACGCCGACATTCCGCGGTTCCGCAAGCAGTGGCTGTTTTACGACCTGATGTCGGCCGATTCGATGACGGGCCAGTGCGACAACTGCCTCTTCAGCCTGCATCGCCCCCAGTCGATCGGGCGCACGAGCGAGGAGGAGATGAAGGACGCGCGGTGGTCTCGCATGGTGCGCACGGCCTGTCCCACCTCGCACCGAGGTCTTTTTGGGAGGCGGCAAGCACTGACCGTCGGTCCCGCCCCTCGCCCAGTCCCGCTTCCGAGTCGACGGCGTCCCAATCGACCACATGCAGTCCGCCTCGGACACGAGCGTCCTCTCGTGGATCACGTCAGGCCGGTGCGACCTCGTCGCCGACATCCGGTTCCCGCGCGAAGACACCGAGCTCGACCTGTCTGCCCTGGTCGACCACCTCGTCGACGAGATCGGCGGTGCGCTCGGCGCCGACTCGGCCTCGTCCTCGTCGTCTTCTTCGTCCGCGGGGGCGGCGGCGTCGAACCGCATACCCGGGAGGCGCACCCTGTCGCGCGATGCGCTCACCGCGCCGCCGGGGACGGAGCAGGACGTCGAGCAGGCCAAGGCGGAGCGGCAAAAGGCTTTGCGCTTTGCCAAAGAGTCGGAGAAGGCTGCTGCGGGCGAAGTCGATGCGGATGACGACGATGGCGAGTCGCCCGAAGGGCACGACGCGGAAGAGGACAAGATCGTCTCGATCGACCTCGACGTGCGGTTCAAGGACCTCAAGGCGTCGGTGCCGGTGCGCACACCCCCCCCCCTCTCTCGTGTTCCACCTCCACCTGGAAGCTGACTTGCACTCGTGCGCGCAGTACTTCACGTCGGACCTGAGCTACATCAACAATGCCCTGATCCGGCCCATCGTCGCCTTCATCAACCGCAACCGGACCCTCATCCCGATTCACTGCCACATCGACCTCGGCTTGAGCGAGTTCAACGGCTCGTGGACGACCTACGACGTCGGCATCCTCGACCGCATGTCGGAGCAGGTGCGCTTCCTCTCTCGCCTGCGCTCGAGCCTCGACCGAGAGAGCGCACTTGCTGACCTAGGAGCCGACGGCTGCGACAGGTCTACGCCGCGCTCGCGCACCACGTCTCGCAGTCGAACGAGCAGCGCCTGCAGACGGTCGGTCTGTGGACGCTCCAGATGACGGCCAACAGCCTGCTCGGCGCCCTCAAAGCCAACTTTACCGAGGCGCCGTACTGAACCCGTCGCTCGCTCGCTTTGCCGTAATGCACATCCCTCAGCTCAGCTACAGAACTCGAGCGCAGCAGAGAGCGGCTCGCCCTGACGAGTCTTGGGCCGGCGTTCGCGCGTGCGAGAACGCATGTCGAGCGGCGGCTGTGCAGCCTGAGCTCTCCAGTGCAGCAGGGCGCGAGGATCAGTGGCAGGCACGGCACGAACAACTGCGTATCAGGATGTGGCAAAGTTCCTCGGCAAGCGTCGACAAGCAGAAACAAGCGCCCCCCCCCCCAGTCCCTCCTTTCCCCTCTCGCCCCTATTCTCCGTCTCCTCGACCGACCCGCTCACATGTCGGCGCTGTCGACCCCAGCCCAGCGTACGCGCTTCTTGTGCTTCCTGTGCGAGGACGGGGAGCACAGGTCAGTCTCGAGGTTGGCGGCGGTACTGAGTGGGGAAAGACGGCGCACTCGAAGACCCTCTCCATTGCTTCCTGCTCGGACTCGACGACGACCTGAATGTCGGAGGAGCGAAGGGGCGAGTCGTGGAACGTGGTGAGGTGGTAGATCTGTGAACGGGCGAGACCTTCGCGTCAGCTTGACAAGGACGAGCAGAGAAGCGAGCGGAGCGCACCATGTTGTGCCACGGAACAGCCATCGATTCCGGCAAGTCGCAGGCGCAGGACATCGTCGAGCCGAGCTCGTCAAATGCGTCGTAGCTCGCTTCCGGCTCGAGACCAGCCTTGTCGGCGATGGCGAGGACGGCGCGCGCAACCTTTTCCCGCACCTTGTACTCTGCGATGGTGTGCGAGGCCGCTCCGTGGCGCGATGAATACGACGCGCATTCGTGGGCGAGGATCCGGGGGAAGACATCGATGAAGCTGCACGCGCGGCAGCTGATCGCGCTGGACGCTCGGGCGAGGATGTCGTCCTCTTGCTCGAGCGTGAAGTCGTCGCCGTCCTCTGGCTCAGGGAGCAGCTCGAGCCTGTGAGCGCCCTCTGTCGACGCACTGGCCTTCTCGATGTCGCGCAGGATCTCGACGACCTTAGGCAAGAGCGCGGCTTTGAAGACGGTCTTGAGCGTCGACAGCTCGTCGGCGATGGCGCCGGCGTCAGTGACGATACTCGGGTACTCCTCTGCGTAAGCGTCGTCGATCGTGGCAATCTGCCAGAGCTTCTTCACGGCTTCGAGCTCGCAGAAGTCGGCCCAGGGCGGCAGAGGGTACAAGCCGAGCTTCTTGGCGAGCGCCTTGTCCTTGAGGAGCAGGTCGTGCTCGGTCACGCATTCGTTTCTGCGCTCGTCCGACCGAGCGCGCATGTACTCGGCGTTGCGCTGGTCTTCCTGAGCCGCGAGGAAGGCCTCGAGCGGCTCGTGGATGGACTGCCACACTGATTGACGGCGAATGGGTCAGTGAGGCACAGTTGGCAAAGAAATGAGAACGCACCGCTGTCGTTAATGTCTTTGGCGATGTTGACGAGCGAGTGCGTGCGCCACTCGATGCTCTGGAAGCTGCACGTCGTCGACCAGCCGCAAGGTCAGCTACTTATGCTGCCGGACGCTTCACCCAGCAAGCGCGAGACGCACTTGCGCGGCTGCCAGCCACGCTCCTGGAAGCGCACCTCGATGCTGCCGGTGCGACAGGTGTCAGTTGTAGACCAGGCCGAAAACGTGAGCAGGGGAGTACGCACGCCTCGCGACGACGCACACGCTGCGCTTCTCGCTCCTCCTCCTTCTCCTCAAGCCGTTGCAGCTGCCAGGCGATGATCGCGTCGCCGTCCTGCGTGGAACGCGTCGTTGTGGATCAGCTCGCTGCCGCCGAACCCCGGCTGAGGCCACGGTAGACACGCACTTTCGTGCGCATCACGGCGACCTCTTCAGAGCGCGCGTCGAGTGCGACGAGTGTGTGGCTCGACGAACCCGTGGCCGGGCTTGATCGTGATGAGGTCGGAACTGTCCGCACCGTCGTAGAACCGCTCGATGAAGCCTCGAAACTTGAGATCTTCGACGAGGTACTCGCCATGGTTGCGGCTGCGTCCCGAACCCTCGCCTGGTTCCCCAGAAAGTCAGTACGAGATTGGGGAGGCGAGTCGTCGAGGACGCACGTTCGCTGCAGGGGCAGAATTCGAAGTCTCGGCACAGTGTCGTGTGGCGTTCACGATCGTCCCAGACGCTGCACAAGGGGGGTTGAGTCGATCAGATTCGCCGCGTCAAGGCTTGACGAGCGGGTAGAACGCCGCACAGGTCCTTCGAGCACTTCTGGCAGACGCAGACGCGCAGGATGTAGTCGATTTTGGTCGTCGCCTTGCCGCAGTTCTACGCCTCGCGCAAGACACTGCCACATGTCAGCGCACCTCACGGAGGAGAAGGACGGAGCTTGAGACGCACCTGGCAGTGCTTGCCGAACAAGAGGTGGGCGTACTGGACCGGCGTCAAGCCGGGCGCCGTCAGTTCGGGCAGCCCGCTCTCCTCGCGCGCCCACTCCCAGATGTAACTGAGCGAGCTGTTGCCGCGCAGGAAGCGGAAGAAGCGGCGCGACAGGCGAGACAGATGGCAGACGGTCGCGAGGTCGAGGTGCGAGCAGACGTTGATGAGGACGTCGAGGGGCAGGTCGAGGATCCCCTCGAGCACGCCCTGGACGTGCAACGAGACGTCAAGCAGAGCCTTGCTGTGCACAGGAGAGCCCTCGGCCACTGACTGACCTTGGTGCCGCGTGCCCCGCTCCCGACCGAGCGCCTCTTGGGCTTGGGCGCCTCCGATGGAGCTGGGGCTTTGAGAGGACGGTCAGCGCATGCAAGCTGAGCAGGCAGAGCTGTGCGACCGGGGTCTGGTGGCTCACCTTCGTCGGAGGAATCCTCACTTGCCAACCGCAACAACCAGTTCTCCAACTCGAGGTCGTCGAGGTCGTCGTCGTCGTCGCTCAGGTCGTGCTTGCGCTTGTGCGTGGCATCACGGCGAAGAGTCGAGCGCGCCATGGCGGGGTACCTGCCTTGCTCTGACAGCGGGTGAGTCGTGTGAAAGTGAATGAGGAGGAGGAAGAGGCGCGAGTCGGTCGGAGGTGGGGCCCAGGCCTCGACTGGTTCCTCCAGCAGTTCGAGGCGAGGCGAGTCGCAGGACGCGGACGAGTGACGCTCAGATTATGCACTGCAAGGGCGAGGAACTACGGGAACCGATGAGAGTATGTAGGAAGAAAGAGGGGTTCGTGCGAGGATTTCCAGAGTCCGGCGCGCGAGGTTTCGGCTACAGGGTTGAAGGGCAAGAGGTTGGGGACCGCTAGGGCAGCATACTACGCCAGGGTGACTGCAGCAGGCTGCGCGGGGCCACCATGCTCGGGCTGGTACTTGGCGCGGATGCGCGACACGAGGAGCGCGAGTCGGGGCTCGCGGCCGGCAATCATGTCCTCCATCGAGACGTCGTCCGTCGAGACACGCGGCGTGAGGAAGTCAAAGACTGTGCGCGAGGAGAGAAAAGTCAGGCTGTGAACGGGCAGACGCAGGGGGGACAGACGGGCAAGGGCGCACCTGAAAAGATCGTGTCGAGGTAGGCCGTGTCGAACGAGTCGCCGGGCTGCTGCTGGAACTCGTCAAACTGGGCGTCCTTGATGTCGCTGCTGTCGCCCGACAAGTTCTCGACGAGGCGGACGAGGAGGCGCCCGGACCGCAGAGACAGCGAGAAGTCGGCAGCGAGCGGGCACGAGGAAGGCAGGTTCTGGTTGAGCCATGCGAGGAGCTCGGCGTTGGTCGTCTCGGACATGGCTCGCACCGGTCGCGGCGCAATCGTGTCGGGGACAGGCTCGGCGGGGACAGGCGGGGCAAGCGAGGCCGAAGTGGCGGTCTAAGGGCCCAGAGTCGCGTCAGCTCCTCTGCCTCCACAGCGCGCAGGATAGAAGGCCACGACATACAGCAGGAGACTTCTGCCCCGCCTTTGCGAGCTTGACGGTGTCAGCCGACTCGTTCCTGCTCTGCAGGCCGTTGGTGCCGACCGACGGTCGTTTCCCGGTCGACACCGAGCTGAAGAGGGCTTCGCCGTTCATGAGAGGCGACCCGCTGGGAGCGTGCAGAGGCTAGCATCAGCTGGTGCATCCTAGACGGCTGCAGAGGAGAGCGAGGACGCACGGAGCAAAGTCCATCAGGATCGCCGCGTCCTTCTGCGAGAGCGTGTTCGGGTTCGCGCCCGCGTCTGTGAGAGGAAGGGAGAGCTGTCAGGGCCCGGAGTGACGACCGCAACAAAGAGTGGCGGGAGACGCACATCGCTCCTTCTGGATCTCAGCGCGGCGCGTGGGCGAAGGCGGGCGCGGGTACGGCACCATCGTCTTGGCCGTCTCGAGCGGGAGCACCTCAATGTCGCAAGACGACACGACGGGGGCTGTGTGGGCGCGTCGGGTCAGCCTCGACCCCTCGGACGGCGAGCGACGCGCAGAGAAAGGGAGACCCACCCGAGTAGTCGCGCAGAATGGTCGCCTTCATGATCTCCTTCATCCACGTGCGCACCGTGATCTGCTCGGCCGCGGCAAAGAAGTGGGTCCGCGCGCCGTCGTGAACGATCTTGAAGCCGTATTCGCCCGGGTGGATGCTCGGGTCGGCGATGACCCGGTAGCCCGTCAGGTCGATGAAGCCCTTGGCTTTTTGCTCCTGCGCGGGTTGAGGGGTGGGAGCAGTCCCGGTCGTCAGTGCTCCAGACATACGCGCACCTACAGGTAGAGAAGATGAGACGCACCGCCTCGCTCTTGAGGTAGTACAAGTACGTGCCCTTGAGTACGAAGAACCGCATCTTCCACGTGTTGTACTTCTCGCCGCGCTTGCGCATCCAGCCCGAGTGGTCCGGCCGCCCGATCTTGTCCATCAGGTTGCCGCTCGTGACGAGCTCGGCCTTCTCGCGCGTCATCTCGCGCGTAGCCGGGTCGACGCTCTTGACCGTCATCGTCGTCGGCGCGTCTCGTCCGCCGCCGAGCGTCGAGTTGGACGGGCGCGACCGCGGCGACTCGAGCGTCGTCGGCGAGGCCTTGTCAGAGCCCGAGCCGGCGCCGAACGACGAGAAGAGGCGCGTCGAGCGCTTGGCGCGGTCCTGGTACGAGCTGCGCGGGCGTGGGCGAGCGACAGCCCCGTCCGAGTCGATGAGGAGGGCCCTGTGGGAAAGCCTGAGCGTCAGCGACAACGCGCTGGGACCGAGAAAAGGGGTAGACGCACGACGGGACGCGGGGCGGAGGCTTCCTGTTCCTGCCGGGAAGCGGCAGCGCCGTGCCAAAGAACGACCCCTTCTCGCTCTTGCTGAGTTTGCGCTCCTGGGACGACCCGAGCGCGGGGCTCGGCGGCGTGCTCGTGGCGCTGCCCTCGCCAGCGCCCTTGTCGGCTGTGCGCCGGCTCGAGCGTGGCCGCAGGCTCGACGCGGTCGACGGACGCGACTTGGGCTTGCGAGCCAGGTCGCCCTCGGTGGTCGAGCCTCCCTCCTCTGCGACAGGTTCTTCGGGGATCGCCTTGGCAACGACGGGCTCCGGGGCGACCGTGGTAGACTTGACGCTGTCGACGGTCGTCGAACGGGTGTGCGGCACGCTCGGCGTCGCTCCCTCGACGCTCGACGGGATCGATCGCGACGAGCGGAGATTCGACACGCTCTGCTGTCCGAGCGACGAAGGCGAGCGGAGCGACGCCGGTGCAGAGTCGTCCTCGAAGCCGAGACCGGGGTTGCGATCGTGCTGCTGCTGCTCCCACCGCATTTGCGGAGTCTGGTGAAGGTACGCCGCGGTCGGGCTGCCGGGCGTATAGTTGGTCGGCGAGTCGGGCTCGTAACCGCTGAGAGCTGGGCTGAGGAAGCTGCCGCCCGACGTGGAGTGGCTCGTGTTGAGCGCCGAGGTTGGGCGCGGCGGCTGCGTGCGCAGCCTGAGCTCCTTGATCGCGTTGAAGATGTGGACGCGGCGGCCAAACGCGATGAGGTCGATCTCCTTGAGCATGGCCACGTCCATCTCGAGGAGCACGTCGCCCGAGATCTCGTGCTCCGCGAACTTGCCGACGGTGAGCGCGTCGAAGCCCTTCTGCTTGCCCCAGGCAACGACCTCGTCGACGTTCCAGGTCATCGGGTCCGCCGGAAGCTCCTTGGCCTCGCCCTGCTCGCTCGTCGACGCCGTCGCCGTGGTCGCACCGGTGACGACACTCGAGCTGAGCGGGGCGGCGCTGGTCGCCGGCGTGCTCGCTCGCGACTGGTCCAACGAGGCGGGCGAGACGGGCTGGGCCAGCGGCGCCGAGAGTGCGGCGGGAGGGGTCGTGGCGCGAGCCGAGTCGACGAGCACAGGAGGCGCAGCCGCCGGCTGAGACGCAGCCGCTGCCACTGGGACGGACTCGACAGCCGGTGCCGATTCGACAGCTGCGTCCGCGGCCGTAGCCTGCACGGGCGTCGCGGCCCGTGCAGGCACTTCGACGGGGACCGCCGTCTCATCGGGCGGGGGCGGTGCCGCGGCCGTTGCAGTTGCATCCGAGTCGAGAGCCGCCGTTGCCTCGACAGGCGCAGCGAGCTCCTCCTCCTGTGACTGCATCGCGGCCGCCTGGCTGACCGGCGCAACCTCGCGAGCCTTGTCGTCGTCGCCCTGGAGAGCGACACCCGTGGCTGCGGCAGCCGCTCCGACTGCGGCGACGAGACCTGCTGCGCCAGCGGTCAGCACGCCCGCGGTCGACTCAGACGCTGCCTTGAGCGTGTCGGCGATACCGCCGGCGGACTCGTCGGGCGACGCCTCGTTTCCGGAACGCGGCGTCTCGTCGCCCTTCGTAGCGGGTGCTTCCACCGGTTCAGCGGCAGAAGACTCTGTCGCCTCGATGGCTGGCGAAGCCGGCAGGGCGATGGATGCCGGCTCGGGTGCGAGCGCGGTCGACGGGGAGGGCTCGGAGGCGGCGAGGGCGATCGATGGGGAAGGAGCGTTGGCGGCGCCAGGAACGGGGGGCGATGGAATGGGAGGAGCCGAGGAAGCGTTGGAGTAGACCGATTCGGCGTACGTCGAGGCCTGGGTGTCGGCGCGAGGGCGAACAAGCGAGGAACCCGTCTCGTCGACCGACTGTCGCCCAATGGACTCGTCCCTGAGCTCCTCGACCTCCTCCACAGGTTCGTCCAGTCTCGTGGTGAGGACCGGCGCGACCTCGGGTTCAGGCTCGTCGTCGTCGCTCTCGTCGCTGAGCTGGAGGCCCTCGATGAAGCCCGACTTGCGCTTTTCGTACCGCTCTTCGTCCTCCCTGCGTCGTCGCTCGGCGCGCTCGCGCTCCTCCTGCGCCTCCCGCTCGGCGTTCTCCATCGCCTTGGCCGCGAGTGCCGCGCGGTGCGCTGCACCATCCGCAGGGCGAACGCCGTTGAGCCCCTGAACGGGCGCCTCGTCGTCCTCGTCGTCGACCTGCGAGTGCAGCGAGGCGTCGCTGACGCTGTCGCGACGCTGCGAGCCAAGCGTCGGCGAGAGGGTCTCGTGCTGGACGGGCGCGTCGTGAGGAAGCGGGGGCGCAACCTCGTCGTGTGCGAGGGCTGGAGTTGGCGGAGAGACTGTCGAGGCGGCTGTGCCTCCTAGGACAGGACTGTCGGCCTGATCGCCGCCCTCGGAGGGGAAGTAGGACGGCGGGCGGGAGGAAGTGTAGGATTGGGGGAACAGGCCGACCTCGCCGCGCTCGTTGCGGCCCTGCGTGGACAGACGGGTTCTATGGTCAGCGAGCTCGGCTTCAATCATCAGCGTGCCTCCTCGAACCTCCAGCCAGTCCCGGCCGCCCACGGCACCTCGAACGAGCCAGACGCCCCCACTCTCCGAGTCCTCGATCCTCCCTCACTCACGACGGGAGCACGCACGGTTCCGACCGCCGTACGCCACGCAGGTACCGTGCTCTGAAACTTGGACGAGCGGACGATGGGCGCACCTGGAACCAGCCGTCGCCGTACTGATCATCTCGCTCGAGGACGATGATGCGCTCGCCCGCTGCGAACGCGAGCTCGTCGTCGTTCTCGGCCTCGAACGTGTGGAGAGCCCAGACGACGTCGCTCTGCTCAGTGGCACGCGGTGTGGCCATCTGGCGGACGGGGGCGTCGAGGAAGGGAGCGAGGGAGAGTCAGAAGAAGACGCGGGGGGCGGGGGGGGGGGCGCCAGGGGGGAAGAGCCTGTGCAAGGAGGGGCCTGGGAGCGATGAGCGCCTCTGCGCTGTTCGAAGGTCGGAGTGCGTGCCCAGGTAGCAGCACGACGCGGAGGCTCAGCAGGAGCTCCTGCGGTGCGTTCGAGGTGGTCGGAGAGCGTCGCTCGCCGTCACGGTCGCGACGGTCGTCCGAGTCTGACCCAAAGGAGCAAGTCGCCCCCGTTTCCCTCTTCTGGCCATGGTTCTGCCAGCCACTCGAGCTCTGTACATACAGAGCAACGAGATCGACACAGGCGCAGGCAATTGCGCAGCACAGTCTCATCGTCGTCCGGAGAGGAGGGAGGGGAGACTCGATGGGGTCGAACGAGGTCGCGGCACGTGCGCTGGCTCGAGCGCGCTTCCACGACGACTGCGACCAGAGTTTGGAATCACCAGGGGCTTGCCCTGTCACTTGCGACTAAAAGCTAGGGTTGACTGCGGGTCCTACAGAGTACGAGCGAGGAGGGGGAAGGGGGAGATAAGAGAGCAACGGGAGGGGGGCGTGCGACGGCCTCGAGTGTCTGTGGGCAGCGAGGGAGGGGATAAGGACGACAGGAGAAGAGACAAGGGCGTGCGATCAAGTGTCTGTGGTGAGGAGGATCTTCCGACGAGCGAGATGAGGGCCATGCCGGAACCCGGGCAACCGGTGGCCGGGAGAGCTAGGGACGCCGAGGCGAGGAGGAATTTTGGACATGCTGAAAGAGGAGATGGGGAGGAGGAGGACGACGTCACGACATGGGTGTCATGCCATTGTGTGAGGCGAAGAGGAAGCGCGTCCTCGAGCGGAGCAGCGCCGGACCCTTGATGCCGCTCGAGCCCGTGCGCTTGATCGGAGTCGCGGTCGGCGTGGCTTTCGGCGCCGTGGCCGGTCCCGCCGACGCTGATGGCGCCGGCGGAGGGGCAGGGGCTGAGACGGAGGCAAGTTCCTGCGCTGCGCTCGCCTCGGGCGTGGTCGGCACCTGGTCGGGCGACCCCTGCGGCGAGCTGCCCTGGCTGCTGCTCCCACCGCCGCCGCTGTGGGTCGAGCTTCGACTGAGCGGCAGGTGCGGATTCGACGACGAGCTCGACGAGCCCGCGGCAAAGTAGCCCGTCGGGCCGGCCAGGGTCGGGCTCGAGTGGGTGCGCTTTTTGCTCGAGAAGAGGCCCGAGATGGTCGTCGACGCACGGCGCTGGAGCTTGACTGCAGCACTCGCCGGTACGAGGTGCTGCGACGATGACGACGTGCTCGACTCGCTCGGGTGCAGCGTCGGGCTGCGCGACGTGAGGCTCTCGTCCGACGCCGAGGGCGACGTGCGCGTCGGGAAAGCGGGCGGGACGAGGCCGAGCGTGCTTTTGCGTCGGCGAATGCGGAACACGTTCGACATGCCGTCCGACACGGTCGACCAGCGCGGCGAGGCGTGCTGCGGCGTTGGGGGCGTCACGGGGAACGAGGGCTTGCCGCTCGCAGTCTGCGGTGGCGGGGACAGCGCCTCGGCGAGCTCGACAGTGCCAAAGTCGGGTGACGGCGGTAGAGACGACGGAGGCGTGTCGATGACCTGCAAGCTGTGGGCATGCGACGAGGACGAGTGGGTCCCGGTACCAGACGACGACGTCGTCGACGACACCGAGTTGTTGCGCTCGACGTCGGCCACGCCGCTGTTGAGGGCGCCCGTGCTGATGGCGGTCACCTTGCTGCTCGGGAGGACGGCCTGTGGTGCCGAGGGCGTGCCGGGCAGGACGAGCATGGTGGGCAGAGGGGTCGGCAGCGTACTCGGCGTCGCATCCACCGACGCGACCCGCCTCAGCTGCCCACCAAGCCCACCATCGCGGTCCCGCTCCCGTTCGCGCTCACGACCGCCGCGACGACTCCAGCTGGCGCCGGCCGACAGAGGCGGGACCGACCCGCGCTTGCCCGTCCGCTCTGCCAGCGCCGTGTCGATGTCGGGCAAGGCCGGCCGCGAGCGCGAGGCACTCATGCCGACGGTGCCGCTGCTGCTCTGCGAGCCCGTCTTGTGGCCGGCCTTGCGAATCGCGTTGGCCCAGCTGCGACCGCGGTCCTTGTCCGGCGTCGCCGCCATCGTCGTGGTCGTCGTCAAGCCGGCGAGCCCGAGCCCAGGCGCCTTGCTGTGGTGGTACAGCGCGGCGTGTGCCGCGTCGAAGCCAATCGCGCCCCGGAACTCTGCGCGCTCGGCGAGCGCGATGCCGACCTCGGCCGACGACATGCGGCGCCGCTCGCGCACGTTGGTGGCCATGCCCGAGCCATGCAGCATCTTGTGCGACGAGAAGGGCGGGGATGTCGTCTGACCAGGCGCGGGACCCGGCGCGAGGGCCGTCATGCTGCGCTTCGGCCCCGAGATGGTGCGGAAGCGCCTGCTGGCGAGCGATGCGGCTCGCTCGAGCTCGACCTCGCGCGCGGCCTGCGCGCGCGCCGACAGGCACTCCTCGGAGAAGACGTCGGCCAGGCGCAGGTCGACTGCGGCGCGCTGCGAGGCGGGCGTGCGCCCGAGGAGCAGGGACGATGCCGTGCTCGAGAAGCGAGACCGCGACGCGAGGGTCGGCGTGGTCGCGAGCGACAGGGTGGTGTTCGGCGGAGACGCAATCGGTGCGAGCGGGGCAGAAGTCGACAGGACGGCGGCGGCGGGACTCGACGAGGACGTGGACGGGGCGGCCTTGGCGGCGATGGCGACGTACTGGCTCGGGACGGCGGGCACAGGCTCCTCCTGCGCGAGCACGGGGCTGCTCGACGACGTCGGTGCGTGGCTGCTGCTTGACCCACCGAACGCCGACACGACCGACACCGAGCTCGCCGAGCGCGAGTGCGCCTTGCGCTGCGCGGTCGCCGCGTCCGTCGGCACGCTCGACACGACCGAGTCGTCAAAGAGGGTCGGCTTGCCGTGCTCGTCAAGGTCCTGCGAGTCCCACACGCGGCGCGCCTCGGCCTGGGCGGAGAGGAGGTGGGACAGCCAGACGGAGCGCTCGCCGTCGCAGAGGGCGCCGAGCTCGAATTGGTGGTCGCGGTAGCTCAGACGGATGCTGTGCGCGAGTAAGCCTGTAGAAAAAGCGCGGTGTCAGTCGTCGTCCGCCGTGCTAAGCCGAAGGGCCGAGAGGGACGCACCCTGCCCTTCCTCGACACCCTGGATGTCAAACAGGCGCAGCGGCAGCCACTCCCTCGGCTCGTAGCTGGCGCGCTTCTTGACCTTGGCCATGACGAGGTGCGACCGGTACAGGAAGCACCCGAGGTACCTGACCTTGAGGACCTCGCCATGCTGCGGCTGCCCGCTCGAGCCCGCGACAGCCGGCGCCGGGGTCGCGTGCGCCCCGCCCGAGTAGACGATGTGCAGCGCGCCAACGAGGAGCGTCGGCCCGAGGATGTCGCAGAACGTGCCGCCGACGAGCGGCGTGTTGAACTCCATGCGGCTCGCGACGACCTTTGTGCGCATCTCGCCCTCGCGCTCGCGCTTGGCGGCGTCGACGCCCTGCGCGACCGCCTTGAAGCCCGCCCAGGTTGACGCGAGCGCGGCGTGCTCGGGCGTGTCGACGAAGAACTTGGCGAGCTGGCCGAAGACGAGTGGGTAGCGCGTCACGCGCTGGACGGGCGCGATGGCGTAGTCGACGAAGCGCAGGCGTGAGCCGCGGCCCGTCGTCGCTGCCGAGTGCGCGGCAGAAGACGCAGCAGACGGGGCGAAGGAGGCCATGGTGGGGACGCTGCCGGACGAGTGGGTCGGCGTCGTGAGGGGCGTCACCGAGAAGGGGATGGGCGACGCAGACGGCGGCGACGACACGGGCGGAAAGAAGTCCGACGAGCTGGCGGATGCGACGGGCGTGCGGTCGCCACGACTCCCGTCCAGCGCGACGCGGGCCGCGCACTGTCGCTCGAAGGCCTCCCACTCGGGCCGTGATGCGACCGACCGGGTGATGTCGAGCGCCTCGGCGTGGCGCGCGCAGAACTCGTCGTAGAGCTTGAAGCTTGGCATCTGTGTGTGCGTTCAAAAAACGAGTCAGGTACGCGGACGCGAGGAGGAGGAACAGAGCGAGGGCGTGGCCGCACCTCGTCGACAAAGATGCGCGCGATGCGCCCCGCGGCTCTCCTCGTCTTGAAGGCCAAGTCTCCATGATCCGCTTCTCCTTCCTCTGCCCGTGCACCCTCATCGCGCCAAAGCAGCTCGCGCTCGACCTGCTCGACGCGCCCGCCGATGCGCTCGTGCAGCGCGAGGAGCTCGTCGGCGTTGCGCACGACGGCCTGCACCTCGGCGACGGTGAGGGCCGTGAGGAACGGCAACGTCTGGAAGTACACCTGCGATTCGGCCGAGAGCGAGAGGCGCACAAGAGTGCAAAGGAAATGAAAGGATCAGCGAAATCTGGACAAGCTTTGTGGTTGAGAGGCAAGACACAGCCAAGATCGGGAGCCTCGGCAGAAAGGGGCCGATGGCGGCGCGCCTCTTGCCGGGGTCTCCGAGGCGTGTGGGGTGGGTGGAAAATGGAATGGACGCGAGGCGCGCACCTTGACCAAGACGCGCAGGTGCTCCAAGTAGCCTCGCTCCGTCTCGACGAGCTCGACAAGCGCGTGGTGCCGCTTCTCGTCGAGCTGGGCGGCATCGGCCCTCTCCTTGGCCTCGGCCGCCGCCGCCGCCGCGTCGTCGACGAGGAGCTCGGGGTCGTACTCGAGTGGCTCGTCGGTCCGGGCAGGGGTGGTGGTGGTGAGCCCGAGGGCAGTGGCGGTGAGGGGAAGCGGGACAGTCGCGTTGGCGGGCGAGGACGCGGCAGTCGGGGCCGGCGACGAAAAGTAGGACGACGCTTCGCTGACGGGGGCGGTCGAAAAGATGGAGAGGTTGGGTGCCGAGGCAGAGGTCGAGGTGCGGTAGACGAGAGGTGGGGGAGAAGATCTGGCCGTAATGTCGTCGTCGCCTGGAGCGTCTCGCGACCAGGAAGCGGGGGGCGAGAGCGAGGCGGTAGGGGGCTGGAGGGCAAACGAAGGCGACAGTGGGCCGCCAGTGGCGATGATGGGGAGGATGGGAGGGGAAGAGGCGGAGTGAGTGAGGCCGGGCGAGACGAGGGCGCCCGGGAGCGGGGATGCCGGGATGGAGGGGAGGAACGGCAGGCGGAGCGAGTGTCGCAACAGAGGAGCGGGGGAAGAGCGGCTAAGGCGGGACGCAGACCCCTTGGATGGAGACGATGGGCCGTCAGCTGAAGCAGACCTGGACCGTGTGGGGGTCGTCGGGAGGCGGCTGTTGGGTGCATGCGGTCCCGCCTCTACCGGATCGCGCTCGAATGCCCCGGCAGAAGGGTGGTCCGCCGCCGCACCACGCTTCGCAGGTGAGCCACGCGCGGTCGATCTGCCCGCGGCCCCGAGCGCGAAGTGCGAGAGGTGGCTCGCCCACGCCGAAGCCGGGAGGTACGACGACGCCGGTCGCTGCTTTGCCCTGCGCGGCGTCGAGCTCGGTTCGGGTTCTCGAGCGCGCTGGTGCTGCGCTGAGCGGTCTGCGGAATCGGCCGAGCGACCGCGTCTGCGTGCGGCGAAGAAGAGGGGTTCGTCGAGGTCGTCCAGCTCGGGCGAGGCTTGGGACTGGAGGTGGGCGTCGAGCTGGTCGTGGAGGAGCTTGACGTGCTGCTGCTGTTGCTGCTGCTGTTGTCGGGAAGAGGTGAATGGTGGTTGAACGACCTCGTCGACGGCGGGAGGGGCGGGCGGGCTCGAATCGGTCGCCGGGAGAGCATCGACAGAGGGCTCGCAAGGCCCCGCGTCGAGTGTCGGTGGAGCGGCGGCGAGCTCCGATGGTGGGGCGTCGCACGGTGTGGGCGAGTCGGCCGTGCCCAGGGCAACGCTCGACAGAGCCCTCATGCTCCTGCGAGGGGGCCGAGCGAGGGGGGCGAGAGGGGACAGACGTGAGTGAGTGAGGTGAGTGGTGGAAGGGCTCACACCCGCGAGCGGGCGCTCGGTGGGAGCTGCATGCGCACCTTGTAGCCTTGTTCTAGGGAGCCAGTGTGCTGCACCTGGGATGACCTGCAGTCTCGGGGCGAGAGAGACAGAGAGGAGGAGGGAGGGCCAGTTGCCCGCAGCTCGCGCGCGCGTGCCTCTCTCTCGGTGCGTCGTCGTCGAGGCGCGACTCGCGTCGGGGCGTCTCTGCTGCACGAGCAGTCGCCGTGCTGCGTCGTGCAAGGCGGACAAGCAACCCTTGCGCACGGCCAGCGGGGAGAAACGGGCGCCCGATACTGTCGTGATCCGTCCGCAGACGTCAATCGCGCTCGCCTCGCGACTTCCCAGCTGCCCGCCCGAGAAGAGTGTCTCGGTGATCTGCAGCCGCGTTCCTTCTGCTTCTCTTGGTCGACAGCTCCCTCCCAGCCCGCGACAGCCGAGCTCTGCAAGCTGCATCACCTCTGTCACGGTCTCCTTTTGAGGTGCGAGCGTCCGAGACGACGTCGACCCCTCTCCTGCAGCGCCGCGTTCCGCGTCCCGGCCGGGCCTTTTACCCCGGATCTACAAGTGATCGCTCGTCGAGTGCACGAGCCTCCTCTCTCTCTCCCTCTCTCTCTCTCTCTCTCTCCTGTCGGGCCTTGACCCTGCAACGCAACTACACGGCTCGTAGCCGTGCTTCCGGGGACGGGCATCGCGCTTCTATGTGGGAAAGAACGTCCCGCGCGTGTCCTGCCAACTGCGACGCGTTCAGGAGAGACCCGGTTCGCTCGATTGCTCGCCTCCGGCCTTGGCGCGAGTTTGTTTGTGCAGTCGCTCGTCTGCCAGAAGCCGAGAAGGCGCCACTTCGACGGCCTGCAAAGGTATGAACTGGCGGCTCCGCTTGCTGGTTACGCTGGCGAGGCAGCTCTAGTTCCCTGACTAGTCAGCTCATGCGGGGGGTGTTCTCACCGGGACTGCACTGAACTCAGCTCACACGTACACAGACGAACGAGGTCAGAAGAAGCGGCCTTCGGACTCTTCGAAGGCAGGAGGAGAGAGGGAGCAAGCTCTCGACCCGACCTTCTCAAGCGGTTGCCGCCGCCAAAGATGCACCCTGCCCTAAGCACGAGCTGTGCAATACTCCTCAGGACCCTCCGTGCCGTACCTGATACAACACGCTGTCTCTGTCTCCCCTCCCGCCAGCCAGTCGCGCCAGTTCACCCCTGAATCACCCGCGGCTTGTTCATCCCCGCGCCCCCAAACGCGGCCCTCACTTTGTGCTTCTTGCCCGCCGCGCCCCCGGGGCCCTTGTGCCGCCCGCCGAGGGACCCACTGATCGGGAGCTTGACAGACGGCTTGCCCGTCGAGCCCGCCACGGAGGCGGGGGCAGAGGCAGAGGCAGAGACGACGTCGGGCGGTCGCGGGCCGGCGACGAACGGGAACTGGACCGCCACGGGCGGCGACGAGCTGCGCGCTGCGTGGGACAGCGCGCCCCCGGGTGCGGGGCGGGGCCGCTTCGCGGCGGGCGAGGAGGACGCGCGCGCGGGGGAGTCGGCGACGGCGTCGTCGTCGTCCCTCGCGCGCTTGACCGCCGCGCCGACGCCGTTCGGCCGGTTCACGTGCGTCGTCCCCGCAGCGGCGGCGCCGACCGCCTGGCGCAGCGCGTCGCCCCGCTCGCGGATGTAGAACAGGACGTAGGCGTTCCTCTCGCCGAGGGGAGCCTTGGGCACGGGGCTCACAAAGTCGTCGTTCATGTCGTACCACTTGTCGTTGGCCGCGCGGACGTACGACGTGTAGTGGCCGCTGTGGGGGCCGCTGCCGGAGTGGAGAATGAGGCCGTAGAGGCGGTAGGACGGGCCCGAGTCGGGCGTGGCCTGCAGGGGTGTGGGACGCGTCAGCTTCCTTCCTTTCCCCTGGGTAAGAAAGAGAGAGAAGGAGCGACAAAGACGCACGGACGACATGTACGGGCCGAGCTTGACGTTCTCGGAGTACTTGAGCGGGTAGGTGAGCTTGCGACCGGTCGGGGTGAAGCGCTTGAGGTGCACCGTCAGCACGAGCGGAGCCTCGTCAATCGTGAAGTTCTTCTCGGCGTTGACGAGCTTCTTGCACCTGCGGTTTGCCCTCTGTCAGTCGGCTCTGCTCTGCTCGAGAGAGCGGCAAGACGGGCCCCAGGGGGACAGGACAGCGCATGACGCACTTCTCGCACTTGTACTTGTTCTGCCCGCTGAGCTTGTCCTTGCGGACCAGGTTCTCGAGCGCGTCCTTGAGGCTCGAGGCGCGCCCGCTGGCGAGGTCGAGCGACACGTCGAGGATCGAGTCGAACGTGTCGCTGTTGTGCCCGCACGCGAGGCAGTGCACCCTGGAGCGCAACCGCCCGCCGAAGAGCTGGTGCACGAACGTCGTCTCCTTGACCTTCTGGTCGAGCTTGCTGTGTGAGTGGGTGTGGGGTGTGAACAGAGGGACGGGAGAGGGGGGAGGAGAGAGAGAGAGAGCGAGGGCCGACGCACGGACTCTTGCCCGCGAGCGCAGAAGCCTGCATCGCGTCAATGAAGAAGCGCAAGAACTCGTGCGAGTCCTCTTGCCGTCCAAGGCGGAAATGCCGCGCGATGCCTGCGTGTGCGGCGCGCGACGTCAGCGCGCCTGTCCTGCCGACGTCGAGCGAGCGAGCGAGCGAAGGAGAACGACGCACCCTTGAGGTGCTTGACGACGACGTTGGGCGCGTACGAGCGCTTGCCCGGGGTGAACGACTGCTTGACGAGCGATTTCATGGCGCACGTCATGCAGAAGCCCTTCTTCTGCGCCATTGCGCCTGTGTGTTTGCGCGCGCGCAGAGAGACAGCCCCGAATGTCAGTCAGCGCTCGCGGTCTCGCACGGACGTGCGGCACGGCAAAGAGGGGAAGGCGAGCGCCGCACAGTTGGCGGACGGGTGCGCCTGTCCCTCGAGGAAGCGCACGAGCGGCGGCGTGTGGAGCAGGACCTGGAGGGCCGAGTTGAGGAAGCACGTGTTGCCGAGGTTCTGCAACCCTGCGCCGACGGGGTGCTTGCGCGCCCAGCCGACCGAGGTGTCGATGGGGGGGAAACCGCCGGCGGAGGAAGATGCGGTGCGGCGGTCGGCGGTCGGCGAGTCGGTGGAGGAGGGGGCGAGGACGGCCTTGGAGGTCGAGGCGATGGGGGAGCCGTTGGTCGACGGCTTGCCGTTCGGGGTCTGCGTGGGCTGCAGGTGTGCATGACATCGCAGGGAGTGTGTGCGACAGAGGGGCGGTGAGCACACACAGGGGCGAGCTTGAGGAGGGGACGCAGTCGCACCTTTGGGAGATTGACGGGCTCGTAAGGGACGACATCGTCGCGAGTCTGAGTGCTCGCGCGGACAAACTCGACCGGGTGTTCGAGCAAGCTGGCGAGGGTGATGGGCCTCGCGGTGGTGAGGGCAGGGAGGCCAGCGGCGGAGGGTGCGCCCTCGCCCGATGAGCGCTTGAGCTTGTTTGCGTGTTTTGGCGAGTTGCGCATGTGGTCAGTGTGCAAGGTGCGCACCGGCTGGGTGGCCGTGAGGGCCATGGTGGGCTTGTTGGCGACGAGGGCGGTGCGAAAAGTGGCCGCGGCGGTGGGAGGCGCCCGAGTGACCGGAGGAGCGCGGTGGAGGGGTGGGTGGGCTCGAGGGACGAGACTGCGCGTCGTGGTGCGAGCAGGGCGGGCCTGGTGCAGTAGCGAGCGAGTGACGCGCCGAGGTCAACTCGAGCCGACCGGGCGAGCTCGACCAGGCTGAGCAGGCGCACACAAGAGGGGAACTGCCCCCACCACCACCACTTAGTCCTGGGCTAGACTGGTCAGCATGTCCGTGTCCCCTGCCAAGACTGTCCTCCTCACAGGTGCGCCCCACTCTGCTTCCTCGCTTCAGCGCCCTCCAACGAGCTCACCCCTCCCCGCTCCTTTCCCCCACTTGAACCCGCCGGCGTCATCCACCCAAAGGCGGCTCTGCCGGCCTCGGACTCGCTACCCTGTGCGTGTCAACTCCATCAGCCTCGGTGACTCTTGCCCAGCTGACCCGCATCCGCAGCGAGATTCTCCTCAAAGCTGGTTGCAACGTCGTCTCGCTCCAGCGCACCGAGACCCCACAGCTCACCGCCCTCGCGGGCAAACACCCGGGCGCACTCGTCATCAGCAAGGGTGACGTCGCAAAGGAGGAAGACAACAAGGTGCGGTCCCCTCGTTGGACTCGTCTTTGCGGCACCTCGCACGCTCACGCTCCCTTCCCCTCGCGCAGGCAGCTGTCGACGTCGCGCTCCAGTCGTTCGGCCGGCTAGACGCCCTCATCCGTGCGCAGTCCCCCTCCCTGCGCGTCCGCGACCCGCTGGCCCTGAACCTCTTCCCTGTGCCCCGCAGTCAACGCCGGCACCCTCCACCCCCTCGGCGCCGTCTCTTCCCTCTCCGGCCCCCGCCTCGACGAGCTCAAGTCCCTCTTCGACGTCAACTTCTTTGCCCTCGTCGCCATCCTCGCGCATGCCATCCCGCACCTGCGTGCGAGGGAGGGCAAAGAGGGCCTGAAGGAGGGAGAGCCCGCGGGGAGGGTCGTGCTGGTCAGTTCGGGGGCGGCGACAGGTGGTGTGACCGGATGGGCGGCGTACAAGTCCGTCTTCTTCGCGCCCTGCTCCTCGGCTCGACCTGCACGTCGTGAGGTCGGCGCGAAGCCCGCGAGTGCGGTCGCTGACCCTCCCTGCTCCTGTGCCTCGCCGCAGCGCGTCCAAGGCAGCGATGAACTCGCTCGGCCGTACGCTCGGCAACGAAGAGCCCGACATTGTCACTGTCGCAGTCCGTCCAGGTACACCCGACACGGTCATGCAGCAAAAAATCCGCGAGCTGGGTGCGTTGCCCCTCTCCTCTTTGCTTTCCCCGCCCCCCTCCCCCCGAGCAGCGTCCCTGACTTGCGCGGCCTATCGTCCTCTCCCGATAACCCTCAGGCGCAGCGCACATGTCCCCCTCGGACCACGCGCGCTTCACAGGCCTGCACGAACGCGGCGAGCTCCTCCCGCCGCACGAGCCCGGCGGAGTCCTCGCCGGCCTCGCCCTCGACGCGCCGCGCGAACTCAGCGGCGACTTTGTCAATTGGAACGACGAGGACAAGGCATTGAGGTGGCGGAGGAAGGTGTAGGTGCGCGGGGAGGAGCCGCGGCGTGAGTCGAGTTGGCGAGAGGTGCGGAGTGAACGGACTCCTGTGCTCGCAAAGGCTCTTTCGGCGCAGGCTGTTCGGTCGCGATCAGGACATTACTGCACGAAGTCGCCCGTGGCCAATGCTGCCGAGAGCAAACGAGACCTCCCCCACCTCGTTCCTCGGATCCTCGCCCACTTCCTCTTAGCCCTCCCGTCCTTCGCACAGCCCGCACTAGCGCGCCGGCTGGATCTCTCGCTGTGTGTCTCTCCACGCAGGTCGGCGCATGCCTCACGTCTACCCGCCAATGCGCCAACCTCCGTCCGCCTCCTCCTCATGTCCCCCGCGGGTCCGACGCGCTTTCGCCCTCGCCTTCTTCCTGTTCGGCACGCTCAACAACATTGTGCGTCTCTTTTTGGGTGCTTTCTGTGTCTATGCCGTCTGTACACCCCCGCGCGCCGCGGGAGCGGGACGGGCACGATGGCGCGGAGGGCTGACCTCTGGACCCCTGTGTGCTCGTCCTGGACGCGATGGGCGCTGTGTGCAGATTTATGTTGTCATCCTGAGTGCAGCATTGGACCTCGTGGACAAGGCCTCGACACCAAAGGTGCGCTCTTCACTCCCTTGTTCCGCCCCCACCTCCTCCTCCCGGGTCGGCTGGCAGAGCTAGTCCCCAGGCTCACGCGCCGAGACCGCAGGGCCTGATCCTCTTCGTCAACATCGCCCCCGCACTCCTCGTCAAGCTCGGCTGGCCGTACTTTGTCCCCGGCCCGACGCGCTACAGCCGGCGAGTCGCCTGGTGCACGGCGCTCAGCTTCGGGGGGATCCTCGTGCGTTGCGTTGCGTTGCGCGCCCGCGTTCTTCTCCATCCGCGTCTCCTCTCCCAGTGCGCTCGCGCTGACCGCGGCTCGGCCTGAATTGATCCGCGCAGGTCGTCGCCCTCTCGACGGGCCTCGCCCCGCGCCTGGGCGGCATCGCCCTCGCGTCCTTCTCGTCCGGCCTCGGCGAGATGACCTTTCTCCAGCTCGCGACCGTGTACGGCGCGCTCGACGCGTCACCACGGTCCCGAAGCAGGGGGGAGGACGCGAAGGGCGACGAGGGGGAGGACCTCGGAGGGGTCGCGGTTGGGTGGTTCGCGAGCGGGACGGGCGCGGCGGGGATTGGGGGCGCGGGACTGTGGTGGGTCGTGAGGGGGCTGGGGGTCCGAGGTGGGCTCGGCGTGTGCATGGTGCGCTGCGGCTCTCCCCGCCCGGCGTCGGGCGCCAGGTCCGGAACGAGTGCTGACGTTGCGAGGGGCATGCGCACAGGTCCTGCCGCTGTGCATGGCCGCAAGCTTCTTCCTCCTCCTCCCGCCGCTCTCGGCATTGGCGCCCAAGAAGCCTTTTGCAGACAACAGCTCGTCCTCGCCCTACGCGCCTCTGCGACGTGGCGACTCTGACCTCGACGACGACGAAGACCACGACGAGGCAGAGGAGGGCGTCCCAGATGAGGTCCTCCTCGAGCGGGCGGATGCTGCGCTCCCGAGCCTGACGACAAGGGAGAAGATAGAGCTCGCGAGGCCGCTCGTCAGGCGGTACATGCTGCCCCTCTTCCTCGTCTACCTTGCCGGTGCGTCGCGCGTTTCTCTCTTTCCCTCTGCCCGTGCTATCGCCTCGCTAGAAGCGTGCGTGTCGAGTTGATCGACGTTGCTGCCGCCGCCATAGAGTACACCATCAACTCGGGCGTCGCGCCGACGCTGCTGTACGAGGTGCCAACACGGGAAAGTGCGCCCGTCCTCGCCCTCATGATCAAGTCCCTGCGCGACTACTACCCGTGAGTCGCCGCTTCCCTTGTCCGCCTTTACCCTCACAACGGCTGACCCCGCCGACAACCCCCGCCCTGCAGGCTCTGGGCCCTCCTGTACCAATCCTTCGTCTTCGTCTCTCGCTCGTCCCTGTCCATCCTGCGCCTCCCGCCCCTCCCACTCGCGCTCCTCCCGCTCCCGACCCTCCTCCAACTCGGCATCCTCCTCCTCACGGCGCTCGAGGCGCGCACGGGGCTCCTCGTCGGCGCGCTGGGCGAGCATGGCGCCACGTGGGCTGTCGCGGGGCTGGTGTGCGCTGAGGGCTTGTGCGGAGGCGCGGCGTACGTGAATGCGTTTCATCGGCTTGCGACGGAGATTGAGGAGGAGGAGGAGGAGGAGGAGGAGGAGGAGGAGGAGGACGAGGAGGAGGGGGCGGGGGAGGGAGCGCGGGGCAAGGACAGGAGGAGGCTAGACCAGGAGCGAGAGTTTGTGCGTCTTCTTACCACTCTCTCCGCCACGTCGCTGAGACGCAACAAGACGCAGCCTGAGCACGCACGCTGACTGCTCAACCCCTCCCGCGCCCTCCCCCTCGAAGTGCATCGCCAGCGTCGGGTTCGCCGACACGAGCGGCATCCTCGCGGCTGCCATGCTCTCGATGGCCATCGAGCCGTACCTGTGTGCGTCGCAGGTTGCACGAGGGAGGATGTACTGCCGCGAGCTGTAACCCGCGCGTCGGATGGACCGTGATCGTGGGACGTGGAGAGTGCGAGGAGACGAGTGGGAGGGCGCGCGCCGAAGGCCGCTTCAGATGCGCGAGAGGGATGCGCCACGGGGACAGAGGCGTGATTTGCCCGATGGTCATCACTGAGCATCGCCCGAGCACGTCGCACAAGAGAGGGCTGCGCGAGGACATCCAGCTGAAGTCGCCGCACACTTTCACGTGCAACTCGATTTTGGTCGAGGCGGGCCACGCGACCCCGCTAGTAGGCAGCGCGCCCCTCGGACAGGACAGCCCCTCGCTCGCTCGCTCGCTCCACATCGCCGACCTCCCATCCAGCTCAAGAGCAACGGACCAGGGCTGCACATGCCCAATGCAGCGGCGCTCGCAGCCGCAGCGAGCTCAGTCGCCATGCAGGAGCTCCCCTCCCCCACCACCAGCCTCGCCGCCGCATCCTCAGGCTCATCCCTCCCGATCTCCGCCATCCAAGCCGCCGTGCAGACGCAGCTCCCACAGTCGCTCGTCCGGTCCCGCATCAGCTCGAGCCCGACCCTCCTCCCGACGCACCTCGCCCAGCTCGTGACGGCCCTGTCGCTCTGCGCGCGCGTCTCGCTCCGCGCGAGCGCCCTCTTCATCGAGGCCATCGTCGAGGGCCTCCAGTGCGGGACGGTGACGGGCCTGGGACTCACGAGGAGGGCGCTCATTGCGGCGGTTGGGAGCGCGCGCGCGCTGCACCATGTCAAGGAGGGGCTCGACTGGAGCGGGCGGGACAAGGACGGCGGCAAGAGCGAGTGCGTCGGGGTACCCCTTCTCAATTCTCGTGGAGCCAAGCTGACGATGTACACCTACGCAGAGACGCGTTCCTCCAGGTGCTCGACCAGTACACCAACCTGGGCATCTACCTCGTGCGCTCTGCCTCCTCCTCCTTTTCCTCTCATCAAAGTTGGGCGACTCACAGGCAGTCCTCGTCCTCAGATCCACCACACATTCACCCTCGCCGAGCTCTTCGCAATGTCCGGCTTCTACCTCACCCTCAACACGCTCAGTACGGGCTTCTCGGCCGCCGAAGAGTCCGTCCGCATGCTCGACTCGATCCTCGGCTCCAACGAGTCGTCGCGGGCCCTCAGCTCAATCATCACCCTCGTCCGCAACGAACTCACGCGCGAAGACCCGCGTTTCCGGCCCGTCGGGCTCCTCGCCGACCAGAAAGAGGAGCACGACGAGCAGCAGCGCAAGGCTGGCGCACTGAGCAACATCACGGCGCTCACAAAGGCCTTGCCGGCATTTGCGTGCCTCCAGACGGCGACGCATCGGCGCACACTCCGCGAGCTCAAGATGCGCGTCGTGTACGACTGCACCGTCGTCGTGGAGGGCCAGTCGACCTTCTCGTCCTCTTCGTCGACGAGCACGCCGGACTCGTCGCCCAATGCGCCCTCTGTATTCGACGTCACGATCGACGACGCAGGCAAGTACGCCGGCCCGTCGGCCCCGCCTCGAGTGCCGCGCCTGCCGCGCAAGTCGTCCGTCTCGACCCTGTCGACCCGCACGCGCGAGTCGTCCGCTGTCACGAACCTCGGCGGCGGCGGCGGTGGCGAGATCTTGACCGACGTGCGCGGCGAGCTCGAGGCGCGCGCGGCCAAGGCGCTCGCGGCGCAGCCGGGTACCGCGACGCACTCGCGCCGCACGTCAGGTCTGTTCGAGCTTGGCGCGAGCGGCTCCGCCTCTCTCGCCACCGCGCCTGAAGGGATCGTTGTCGAGCCTTCCCTCGAAGTCGACCCCATCGAGCTGCTCGACCGACGCTCGGAGGAGGAGATTGTCAGCGAGCTCGAGAGCCTCTGCGGCGGGCGGGTCGGGCCCTCTCGCCACCGCAGGAGGACGAGCGGGGAGGGAGGGTACGAGGGCGACGCGGAGGGGGCGTTCGTCACGGCGGACGAGCAGGATACCGAGTCGGAGATGGAAGACGACTCAGAGTACGACGACGCCGAGTCGGTGGCGCTCGACCTCGACGAGGCCGGCGGCGAGATCCCGTCCGAGGTGCAGGCCGCCTTGCGTGAGATCGACGCGCGGTACTCGCTGCGCGATAAGGCCCGCGCACCGTCATTCTCGTCCGGCGCGTCGACCGTTCGCGGAGGCTACCCTCCTCGACGCGCACGGCGCGGTGCTGGCGGGCAATACAGCTACGAGATCGAAGTCGAGGAGACGACGACGACCACGACCACGACGGTGCGCACGGTCGAGGAGGTCCCGACGGATGACGCAGACCGGGCACGCATGCTCCGGCAGGACATGCGCCCGCGCATGCCCGGCACGCTGCTCCTCGAATCGAGCTCGTCCGCTGTGCCGACGGACGTGGACGAGGACATGGGGTACGGCAGCGACGCGACGGCTTCGGGCAGGAGAACCGACGAGGCGGGTGAGTGGGTCGAGGTCGGGAGCTTGCTCAGCCCGACGACGTCTGTTCACCGCCGGTCAACCGACTTGGAGATGCCGCACATTGGTGGCGAGCTCGCTCCCGGCAGCATCCCCTCCTCGCCCAACGGCGGTGGGGACGTCAAGTTGGCCGCCTCGAGGTGGGCCAACCTCGCCGGTCTGTCGAGACAGGAGGCGCTCGAGCACCCGGAGGAGAGCAAGCAGCGGCTGCAGGTGCGCTTCCCTTCTCTCGTCATGTGCTCCGGAAGCGCTGCTGATTGCCGCACCCGGTCTCTCACAGGTGGTTCTGTCGACCATGACCAAGAAGTTCACCCAGCGCCGCCGCACGGTCCGTCGCGTGCTGTCGAGCTCGGGCATGAGTTCGAGCTCGGCGAGTCGCTCGACGTCGCGCTCCGCCGGCCCCGGAAGCAGCAAGAAGCGTCGCTGGCCGCGCAGCTCGTCGCGCACGGCCTCCTTCTCCTCGACGATCCGGCCCGACGACAGCGACATCGAGGCACCGCCGTCACCCGTCCCGACGTCCTCGTCGTCGCCCAAAAGCAGGACCAAGAGCGTGTTCCGCACGCTGACGCGAGGCTGGCGCGGCGACCGCGGGCCGTCGCCCCCACCCAACTCGGAGGCGTCGACCGCCGCGTCGAGCGACGTCGAGACGGCACAAGCGGGCGAGAGCGACTACTTTGACGAGCGCCCGCTCTCGGCCCTGCCGTCCTCTGCGAGCCTTCCGTCCGTCTCGCACGGCGACACGTCAACGCTGCGCTCGACGGCCGTCCAGACCGGCCCTTCCCTACAGCACACGCCAACGTCGCCCCCGCCGCCACCACCACCCGTACCTCCCAAGCGCAGCGTCCGCCACACGACCTCGATGCAGACGATGCGGTCTACGCTGACGACGACGTGCCACACGGCGTCGCTGCCAACGGACGAACCCGAGCCCAAGAGTAGCAACTTCCCGCACGCGCACCTCGTCAGCAACCTGCAGCACTTTGCGAGGTACTCGAGCGCGGCGTACGGCCAGAGCTTCCTCCGCATCCTAGGGATCGCCAAGCACGAGGTGCGTCTCGGGTCCTACACTTCCCGCGGGCGAGACGGCGCTGACTCTGCCCCCTCGCCGCCTTCTGCAGTTCAAGTTTCCGCACACCGAGATCCGTGCGCCCCCTCTCTCTGCGTGTGTCCTCGTCCCTCGCACCATGCGGCTGACGCGATAATGCACTCAAACGTGCAGACGCCAACAACCACGCGTTTGCTCACCACGTCGGCATCCACGTCGAGGACATCCTCCTCTCGTCCTTCACCGACCCGACTCCCGCGTTCGACAGCGAGAAGATGTCGCCCATCGTCAACTACGGTGCGTCTGACTCGGTCGCGCCCCGATCTGTGTTGGAACGGAGACTGACTCCCTTGGCCCGTGTGCTCCCAGTCGCCGTCGACCACTCGGTCAAGGCCATTGTCCTCGCCTGCCGTGGCTCGCTCGGCCTGTCCGACATCCTGACGGACCTCACGTGCTCGTACGAGCCGATCCCCGTGCCCGATGCCGACCCCTCCGGGTCCCACTTTGTCCACAGCGGCATGTTCTGCTCGGCGACGGTCCTGCAGCGAGGCACGGTGCACGACGTCATCCGCGACGCGCTCAAGCAGTTCCCGGATTATGGCCTCGTCCTCTGCGGGCACAGGTGCGCGGCGCTCGTCCCCGATCGAGCACCCGAACGACCCCAACTGACCTTGCCAATTTCCACGCTCGCAGCCTCGGAGGTGGCGTCGCCTCGCTCCTCTCGATCCTGTGGTCGACGCCGTCTGGTGCGTTCGAGCGCTACGCCAAGGCCGTCGAGGAGCAGACCGGCCGTCAGGTCGTCCACCCGCCTCTCTCGACTCCCTTCGTGACGAGCGCGTCGTCGGGGTTGCCTCCGGGTCGCCCCATCTCGTGCTACACGTACGGTGTGCCGTGTGTGGCCTCGCTCGACCTCGGTGCCTACTGCCGCGGGCTCGTCATCTCGACCATTCACAATTACGACCTGGTGCCCACGCTTTCGCTCGGCGTCCTCCGCGACTTCAAGGCGATGGCGATGGACTTCTACGCCGAGCAGGGCGTGTGCGAGGAGATCGTCGGGCGCGTCATCGGCCTGTGTCAGCGCCGCTTCATGGCTCGTCGCGCCGCGAGGAAGGCGACCGGCTCGAGCGCCACGTCGCCCTACCCCGGCGCGCCGGACGATGATCAAGAGTCGTGCGGCCCCGAGTCGCTGACGGACCCGGCCGAGGAGTCGAGACTCGTGCCGCTTTCGCACGACGAGATCTCTGCGGGCCGGGGCTCGAACAAGGCGCTCGAGCCGACCTACCAGGACCCGAGCCTGCTCGGAACCGACCTCGTCGCCGACGATGCCGAGTTGAGCAACTGGCTGTGGAGTCTGCGGACGACTATCCGCGCGAGCAGCGACAACGAGAAGCTGTACCCGCCCGGTGCGTCTCGTCCAGCCACAATGTCATCGCGACCGATCTCGCTAACCTCCCCCGTCTCACCCCCAGGCTCGGTCTACGTCGTCGAGAGCTACACCGTCTTCATCTCGGGCGAGTCGTCGGCGTCGGGCCAGTACTCGCGCCGCGAAGGCCGTCGGGTTCTCCTCCGCGCCGTCGACGACGTCGAGCGCCGCTTCTCCGAGCCCATCTTCAGCCGCACGAGTGCGCCAAGGACTTTCTTCGGTTTACAGAGCTCACTTCACTGACTCCCTGCCCTGCGCACCTGCAGTGCTGAGCGACCACTCGCCGCGCGAATACGAGACGCACTGCGACTACCTGTCGAGCGCCGTCGTCTGAGCAACCTGACTCCTCTCCCGCCTTGTCTGTACCACCCTCACGCTAGCCACGACTCTCGTCCCTGTCCCCTTCGCCGTCCTTCTCTGTCGTTGTCGCCTTCCTCTCGCGCAGTCACCCCTCGAACTCCTCGACGCTTCCGCTGCTCTGCCCCTCCTTGGTCGGTCCCTTGTGCCCTATGCTGCGCCTGTTCTATTGTCCTCGTCCTCGATACCCCTCCAGCTCCGAGCGCGCCTTTATTTCCGCTCGAGCGATGTTGCAACTTTGGCCGTCGTACGTCCCCTTCGCAGCCCGTCAGCTCGGCGTGGATGGCTGCCCACCGGCAGTCCTCACGTCCTCATCAGCTCGTGCCCCTTCTCCGCTCCCCCCTCAGCCACATCGGGCACTTGCTGGTCACCCACCTGCACGAGCTTGCCCCTACGAAGGAGTTGCAGTGCTTACAGAGGGCACGATGCGCCGATGCGTGCCTACGACGAATAAGCGAGGGCACGAGGCTTGCGAGCGACGTTCGAGGCGACGGCGGCCGGACGACCGTGTTCGAGGCGGGCCTCTTCTCGGTTCCGTGGCTTGATTCCGGGCGCGTTCGCCGCTGATCGCACTGTCCGAAGCGCCGCATGGCAGTCTCACCGCCCGCACGATCATCTCCGAGTGCCGGCCTCCTTCCCGACTGAGGAGGCGAAAGGACGAGGCCCTTGCGCAATTATCCAGCACTCTGCGCCAGAGTTTGCACCTCGCTTGCCTGTCGAGGCGGCACTTGAGCGCTGCTGGCGGGCTCGTGTGATCCCTGGTCCTCTGCCTCACCCTCGCTCGACGAGCTCGCGCTTCCTCTCCCCTGCACAACGCTCGCCTGTGCCTCTTCCCGGCGACGGACCGCCGCCTGCAAGCGAGTGCTGCCAGCAACACTCCCGCCCAGCTCCGCCCGCACCGCCGCCGCTCGTCGGTCAACTTCTCCGACCCTGGTCGACCCTCGCGGAGACATCGCGTCGCCTCGTCCTTTTGCTCGCTCGCCCTCGAGATGGAGCCCGTCGAACATGCTTCCGCCGTCTGGCCAGAGGGACAAGAGTACTTGCGGCCGATCGTCGCGACGCGTGCGTCCCCCTTCTTCGCCTCCTGTCCTGTGCTCTGCCCGTCGAACGCTGACAGGAGACCCAACGGTTCCCCGTCATTGCACGACTTTCAGTCTACCTCCTCGTCGTCGGGTTGCTCTCGGTCCTCCTCACCCGTCGATGGGGCTCGTGGAACTACATGCGGCGGCTGCCGCTGATCCAGCTCCTTGTCATCGTCCTCCTCGCTGCGTCGTGCGTCCTTCGTCCACCCTCAACCCGCGACCCGCGCGCTGTACTCTGAACCCTCCTCGTTGCGCACCGCAGCCTCGCCTTCGTCTTCGTGTCGGCCATCCTCGTACTCGGCGTCGGCTCTTCGTTCTCCGGGGCCGCCTGCAACGGCGGCATCTGGCTCTGCATCCTGCTCTACGCGTCGAGCAAGGCCGTCCTCTACTACCTCCTCCTGGAGAAGCTCCAGCGCGTGCACGCTCACAGCATGACAGGCCGAGTGGGACGCTGTACGTGTGCAGTTCACCTTTTCTCCCGTCAGACACGCCACTGACTGCCCTACCATCGTACACAGTCAAGTCCTGGTGGTACCGCGGCGGCGTTGTCCTGTTTGTTGCCTGGATTGGCGTCGCAGCGGCCATGATCGCAGGCAGGATTGGCCTCATCCGCCGACACGACGGCGCCTGCGTCATTGGCCTCAAGACGTGGGCCTCGGTGCCCATGCTGACGGTCGACGCCATCACCAACATTTACCTGACGACCGGCTTCGTCCTGCCCGTGTGGCGGAGCCAGAACGAAAAGGCCCGGCGACTGGCCAAGGTGTCGTCCCTCGCGGCCCTCGCCGCCCTTGTCACCTCGTTCGCCAACATCCTCATCCTCAGCCTCATGCACGGCCACCAACTCTCCTTCGTGTGCCTCGGCTCGTGCGGTCTCGACATCAGCTTCAACGCCGTCATCTGCTACCTCGTGACCACGGCGCGGCACGCTCGGGACGAACAGACGACGCGCACCGGGTCGACCGACATGCGCGCGCTCGAGCACTCGGGCGCCGTAGCGGCTTCTGGCACACACGGCGACGGGACGAGGCGCTCGGCAACTTACTTCCTTGGCTCCGGAGGCGGAGGGAGCAAGTCGGCGCACGCTCACGCCGCGTTCGGGACGGCGAGCGGCGTCTTTGTCAGCGAGGAGGTGCGTGTCGAGTCGGAGCTCGATGACGAGCCGCCGCTGTCCCCGTCGAGGCGAGGCAGCGGGCCCGTCGTGGACCGGAGAGCGGGGGGTCTGCTGGCGGTCCACACGGTGTCGTTCTCGACGCCCGAGGTCGACACGCCGCTGAGCGAGATCGCGGAGGACAAGTTAGAGATGGCATTGGGCGACGGAAAGCCCTGAATGGGCTGTAACGCGTGTACACTAGACTCGGATGCTTGAGAAGGCGAGAGGGGACTCGGGCCTCCCAGCCGTTGGCGCGCTGCAGAGAGGGACAGAGCCGCGTACGATTGCTCGCGATGCGCCTGCTCCGGAACCTCTTCGCACGCGGACTCGGCGTCAAAGACGCGAGCTGTGTGCCGCAGCCGACGGCCGGAATCCCCCTCCTCGAGTTCGCAGCTCCGGGTGAACGCGGATCTCTGCAGGTCCGGAGCGTTCTCTCGCCGATAACTTGTCCAAGCAGAGGTGCAGAGGTGAACAAAGATGCAGAGGCCAGTGTTACAAAGAAAGAAGGCGCAAGAGGAGCGGAGGAAGAACGGGCAAGGAAGCAACTCGTGCATGCGCCCGGCGGCGGCGCGGCACCTCGGGGCGAAAAAGCCACCCGTCTCGTACGACGACTAAGACAGCTTTCCTCCGAGCGCCTAGTAGTTCTTGCCGAGCCCGCCCTTGTTGGCCTGCTCGTCCTCGGTGAACTTCTTGAGCGTGCCGTCGTTGGCGTCGATGCCGTCGCTCTCGACGTTTGTGTTCCTGAAGGCGCGGCCGATGCCCCCGTCGACGATCGAGGCGGCGTTCGAGTCGCCAAAGGCTGCGAGGGCGTGAGAGGGAGGTGGGCGGGTCAGGGCTGGAACCGGAGGAGGACCGGGAGGAGAGGGGGAGCGGGACGCACTCTTCTCCTTGTGCGACGAGTAGTGGAACGCCTTGTAGCAGAACGACTGCAGGGGAAGGCGTGGCAGCGTGTCAGTCGGAACTGGTGAGCGCAGGGAGCGCGACGACCGAGCCAAGACGGCGCCCCCCACTCGCGAGTCGCGGTCATTCGACGCACCTTGTAGTAGTATTCGGCGCCCGACTCATCCTTCTTGTACCCGTCGGTGAGGTAAACCGAGCGCGAGAACTCTGCGGCGCGGCGGGTTCAGCGCGAGAGAGGGAGGGGTCAGTGCGCCCACAAAGGCAGGAGAAGGCGGACCACGGGCGCACCGTCTTTGACGAGCGTCTCCTTCGTGTACGACAGCGACGAGACGTCCTCGGCCTTGTAGAGCTCCATGAAGCAGACCTCCTTTTGCGAGACCTCTGTTATTCGTGGCGAGAGGTCGGATCGTCAGCCCCTCGCGCGGCCGCGCACGAGCGGGGTCAGGGAGCGGACGACGCACCCTCTTGCTCCTGCACGTCGTCGATCCTCGACGAGCCGACTACCGACGGTCCAATGTCTGTGGGTTGCAGTCGCCGTCAGCAAGCGGGTGTTCAGCTTTTGTTGGAGCGAAGCGCGACCTCGCAACCTCCGGAGCACGTCGGCGCACCTGCAGCGAGGACCGCCAGTCTCTGCCCGACGCAGAGGACGACGCAGAAGAGTGCAAAGAGGGAGAGCATCGTGTCTCCGAGGCGGGATGGGACGTCGGAGTCGGAGGAAAGGGCGGAGTGACAAGCTGCGGGAGCGTGGGGTCAGTGAAGCACACTCCGGAGGGCGTCCGAGACGCTTGCGCACCGTCCGGAGCAGCGAGCGAGTGGCTGGGAGGAGGACAAGGGAGCGCGGGAGCCGGCCTGGCCGCGAGCGGAGTGCTGCGTGGGAGGAGACCGAGGGACATCCCTCGACGGGGTGACACGACCTTCTCAAGCCGCTCGAGACGGCCGGAGCACAGCACGAGTGGCACTGCAGCGTGTGTGATTGACAGACAGACGAAAGAGAACATAAGACGAGGCGGGATGGAAGGACGAAACACGAAAGACCTCCAGCCCCGAGACGGCGACGAGCGTACGCTGCGCTGCGCCTCTACATCTCGGCCCACCCAGACGCCTCCTCGCCGCCGGCAATGAGCGCCAGCAAGAAGACGACGACGTTAGCTCCGACGCCCATCCCAAACCCGCGGTACAGCTGCCTGAGCCCGCCGCTCGCGCCCAGCCCCGCCGTCGCGAGGTCCTCCTTGTCGTCGTCCGCCCCGGGGGTCGTCGGGACCCCCAACCCCGGCGACGGTGCGCCCGCGAGCCCGGGCGTGCCCGGCGCAGCACTCGAGCGCCTGCGCCGCCTCCGGCGGGGGATCTTGCCCGTCTCCTCGGTGAGGATGCGGTACACGGCCTCGACGACGCCCGCGTACGGTTGCGGCCGCGTCTCGACGCAGGTGCGCCACGCGCGGCCGACCCCGCCTGCGCGTCCGGCGCGGACAAACGCGGCGCGCGACTGGAGCTGGAGGCGCTTGCGGACGGTCTCGAGCGGGAGGGTGACGAGGAGGCCTGCGGTGCCGAGGACGAGTTCGGCGAGGCCGAACGAGAGGGGCGAGGCGGAGGGCTCGAGGTGCAGGTAGCGCGAGATGATGAGCGGGGTCGAGAGGTGGAGGAGCGGGCGGACGATGCCCTCGAGGAGGGCGGGGAAGAGCAGGTTCGGGTGGAAGAAGGTCGTCCACAGGCCGCCTTCTTCTTCTGCGATGGTGCGCAGCGCGTGCAGCGGACCCTTGTACTTGCGGTGCTGCGGTTGGGCGCTCTGCACGATGAGGCGCGTCCGGACGAGGTCGAGCGGCGAGAGGAGGACGGTCGTGAGGGTGTGAGACAGCGTCGTCAGGACGAGGAGCGGGCCGGGCTTGGGAGCGTAGATGAGCGGCAAGGCGCTGAAGGACGACGAGGGGAGGAGCATGGTCGTCAAGGCCGAGAGAAAGAAGGGCTGGATTGCCGTCGTCAGGCTGTCGAGGACGCACGTCGTAAGCTGGCCTGCGGGCAGAGCCTCTCACGTGTCAGCGCTGCAACTCCTGCGAGACGTCCACGCCGCCGAGGGGAAAGCGCACCCTTCCACAGGCTAGCCCAGCCCTCGCCCTTCCACCTCCCGACCGCCTTGATCATGTCCCACACGCCGCCCTGGACCACGATGGGCATGATCCACTCTGGCCGCGTCCCGAGCGCCGAGTCGGCCCCGACGACGCCCCCGCGCGTGAGGTACCCTCCTGGGCTCGTCGGGCGCGGCGGCGCGAGGGACGAGTTGCCGCCGCCCGGCGGCTGGAACGACGGACCAGACGCGGCGCGCAGGTCCTCGAAGTAGGCCTCTGCGTCACCCTCGTCTTCAATCTGTTCGTGCGCTCCCTCCCTCGTCAGCATGTCGTCCTGTGCAAGCGCGAGTAAGAGCTCAACGGTGAGAGTGAACGCACCTCGACGACCTCATCCGCAATCCCCTCGTCAGCGTCCCAGCCCAACTCTGCCCCCTCGCCCCTGGGCACCCACTGCACCTGTGCGAGCGTCTTGCCGACCTCGAAAGGCTGCACGAGGGCGACGCCCGTGAAGCTCAGGAGCGAGCTCGCGACGAACGCGCGCAGGACGGTCCCCGCCTGGGCGGCGGCACCGCCCGCTTCCCCGGAGGAGGACGAGGCGGGCACGCCGAGGAGGCCGTCGGCGCGGCCGTAGCGGTCTGTCGGTGGGGGCATGCGCAGAGAGGGCGGGACGGCGGTGGACGCGCCGGCGCCTCGTGCTCCTCCTGATGCGGCGGCGGCCGAGGCGGCGGCGGGGGAGGACCAATCGTCGAGGGAGGGCGAGACAGAGTAGGGTCGCAAGGGGTGGGTGCGCGGCGCGCTGGGCTGCGCGTCCATGGTTGGCGAGTGCGCACGTGGGGCTAAGGGTAGTGAGAGGGCGAGCGCTGGAGAGCGGGGGTTGGGCAACGGACGGGGAGGGCGCCCGCGGACGCTCGAGGGGCGCAAGCTGCTCCGCAACCCTCACAGAGCACGAATGCGCGCGTGCAACACCTCCAGAGTCTCTCTCTCGCACACACTCGGGGTTCCACCCTCCGCTTCCAGACGATGCAGCCTCTCTCTCGTCTCCTCGGCTCGACGTGCGGCTCGACACCCACGCGCCCACCCCCTCGTGTCACTCAACATGCGCGCGTGCGGCTCAGGGTATCGGCAGTACAACGGGGAGCAGAGCACACACGACGACGACCGAGATGACGACTGCGGGGCAACACGGCGGGCGGGGGAGGAAGCGTACACTGGTGCGGAGGGACGGACGGAGGGGAAGCGGCGGGGCAAGGCGGCCAGCGTTCGAGGTGAGGGCGCTGCGCGAGGGATGGCGTCGAGCGATGGGACAGAGGCGCAGACGCAGGCGAGAGACCTGCGCGGACGCTGGTAGGACGAGGACGGCGGGAGGGGGCAGGGGCATCGACCCGGCTGCGACGCGACCGGGCCGACGCCTCACAGGAAGTACTGCAGCGACGTGCTCTTTGCCGGGATCCCCCGTGCATCTTGCTGCGAAGCGAGGACCACGGCGAAGCGGGTCAGTCTCGTCCGGCTCCGAGTTTTTTCACGTGAAGTGGAGAGAGCGGGGACGCACCTGCGCCGCGGCCTCGAACGTCTGGTAGTTCGAGTTGAGGTTCTCGTCGAGCTCCAGGATGGACGCCACGTTGCCGCACCTGTGGGGCCGGGCACAGGTCAGTTACCCGTCTTGGCGTCCTCGACCTGCGCACGTCGCGCGGCAATCAGGGTCACGCACCGGTAGCAGTAGTTGGGCGCCGACCACACGGTGACGATCTTTTCGTCAAACATGAGCTTGTGACCCTCCATGACGAGCTGGTGCGCCCGCGCAATCAGGTCGAGGTTGTTGGCGTGCACGAACTGCTTGACCACGTCGGCGCCAAAGAGGTACCCTGCGCCGCGCGGCGAGAGACCCCAGCCTTCGATGTCTGCTCGTGCGGCGGGGTGGGCCGAGAGCGGGTCTGGTGAGTAGGCGGGGAGAGGGAGAGGAGCGAGGGAAGGCGGGAACGAACCGTCGGGGTCGGACCACAAGAGGTCGCACATTGCGCCGTCGTGCGGCACCTCTTGTTTCCGGTCGATTAACCGGATCTGCGAGCGCGCGGGTGAAGAGTTCAGCGATCGTGAGCAGGGAAGGCGTCACACAGCCGCAGCCACTGGCTGAGCGCTGTCGAGCCAGCGGTCGTCGTGGCGTCGTCGCCGGCACCTCCTCCTAGCAACGGTAGACGCACCTGGTCGAGGCTGTTGACGTTGGGACTGAGCCCACCATGCACGCAGAAGACGCGGCCATCGACGACGGCGCCGAGGCTCATGTAGTCAAACACCTCGGAGCAGTGCCTCCACACGCTCGCCGAGCCGTACTTCTTCATGCACTCGTCGTAGAAGCCGTACACCTGGGTGATCTGGCGCGACTCGTGGTTGCCGCGGATGAGCGTCATGCGGTCCGGGTAGCGGACCTTGAGCGCGAGGAGGAGGAGGAACGTCTCGACTGAGTAGAAGCCTCGGTCGACGTAGTCGCCTGGGCGTCGTCGGTGGTCAGCATTGGTGTGTACAGGCAGGAGGGACAGGAGAGCGGGGGGGTGGCGCTCACCGAGGAAGAGGTAGTTGGTGTCGGGGCATTCGCCGCCGACCCGAAACAGCTCGAGGAGGTCCCAGAACTGGCCATGGATGTCGCCGCAGATCTGGTGGGCGTGTGGGACTGTGTCAGTGCAGGTGTCAAGCAGAGGCAGAGTAGGAGGGGAGGGGGGGCGTGCCGTGACGGGCGAGTCGATCCACTGGATGTTTGCCTCCTCGACGAGGATTTCGCGAGCCTTGAGGCAGAGGTCCTTGACCTGCTGTTCCGAGATGGGTTGGCTGTGTGCGTGTGCAGGAAAAGCGGTGTCAGGGTGAGCCGAGCGAGGTGCCGTCGGGGAGTGGAGGGAAGGGGGAGGCGGAGGAGGCGCACCAATTCCTCAGCTGCTCGATCTGGCTGTGGGTTGGGTGAGCAAGGGGTGAGCTCTAGCCGAGTCATACAGGGAGAGGGAAGAGCTCACCGGTCGAGGCTGGAGGCCATTGGGCGCGGGCGAGCGAGGCTGCAGGAGCGAGACGAGCAGCCGGCCTCTTGAGGTCGTCGTCCTCACCGCTGCAGCTCTCTACCAGTGCCAGTGCCCACGCAGTTGGACACCATGTCGCGCATCTCACCCACGTCGTCCGTAGGAAACGTGCGCTGTCCCCTCGTCTCGCTCTCCCACGTCCCCCTCCGCCTCGGCAACTTTCCCATCAGCTCGACCTCGGCACTGCCCTCCTCTCGTCTCTGCCTGGGACGCACAGCTGACCAAGGACCCTCGCACCCTACTGCAGACCGCACTCGCGTACGCGCGCGCATGGAGGGGCGTCGACGCAGAGGGTCAGGTCCTCGGCCGCCTCGCGACCCGGATAGCCATCGTCCTCATGGGCAAGCACAAGCCCATCTACGACCAGGCCAGTGAGCGCCCCATCTTCCTCTCACCTTGCCCAATAGAGACGACCCGCTGAATGGCCCTCGACCTCCCCCAGACGACTGTGGAGACTACGTCGTCGTCAAGAATGCCCGCAAGGTCCGCGTCACGGGCCGCAAGGCCGAGCAGAAGCTGTACCGCCACCACACCCAGTTCCCAGGCGGTCTCAAGGAGATCCCCTACGCCACCATGCTCGAGCGCAAGCCCGAAGAGGTGCGTCCGCGTCTGCGCTCCTCGACTCGTTCCGCCCCCGAGCAGACTCGTCTCGCACCCCGAGCCGCGAGTCCAGCGGGTCGTCGAGCACTCTCTCGCCAACTGCGCAGCTTCACTGACACGAACCCGCCCCTGCGCGCGTGCGCCCGATCAGATCATCCGGCGAGCCGTGTCGGGCATGCTCCCCAAGAACCGTCTGCGCGCAAAACGCCTCGAGCGCCTCCTCATCTTCCCCGACGCCGAGACGCCGCACGAGCAGAACCTGCTGCGGGACCACGCGGCCGAGTTTGGCCAGACGTTCAAGCGCGCGAGGGAGGTCGAGGGGCTGGCGGCGAGGGTCAAGGACGCGGCCGTGGCGGAGCAGCAGTGAGCGCGGGGGCGTGCTCGAGTTGGCGTCGGTCAGGAGGCGTGTACTGTACCAACCTTGCCAGGCTGCAGAGCGCAAGTGGGCGCGAGAGAGTTGTGCCGTCTGTGCGCGGATCCGAGGAGGACGAAGGGCGCCGGAGGCGACACATCGTGCGCTGCTCCGGCGGGGCCGCATTGCAGAGCGTGCGCTGCTCGAGCGCTCGAGCGCGCAGAAGCGCAGGAAGGCCCCTTGCAGAGAGCGCAGGTCAACTCGACGCGTCGACTCGCGCGCGCCGACCGCGCCTCATCTTCGCTCGTGCGCAAAACACTCGCTCCTCGCACACGACAACGACAGACTGCTGGGCTGGACAGACGCTGACCCACCACCAAGCCTTGCGATGGCACCACTGCCAGGGCCACTGAGCCCGACCTCTTCGCCCCCGTCCTCGCCCCCCTTCAACACCGCTCCGCTCGCTCCCCCGTCGCCGTCCCCGTCGCCCTCTCATTCCCAGCCCGCGCACGACAGCGACTACGCCCACATCGTCCGCTCCCTGCAGCGCCGCTCGACCGACCGCGTCTCGCTCGCGGCGCTCGCCTCGCCCTCACGAGGAGCCCTGGCAGAGGCGCACCACCCGGTCCCCGCGCTCGAGGCCGACCTGCGCCTCGCGGCTCAGATCGGCCAGACGCTCCTCGCCGACAAGACGGCGCTCCAGGCGAGGCTCGACGCGGCCGAGAGGGCAAAGACCAAGTTGCTCGACCGCTTGACGGCGAGCGTCAAGGAGGGCAATGGCCTGCAGCGCGTGCGTTGGGGTTCCCCTTTCTCTGTCCTTCCTGGGGTGACAGAATGACGAGGGCGAACGATTTTACCTTCGCGAGCAGCGCCTTGAGGAGACGGTCGCCAACCTCGAGAACGCCGACGCGTCCAACCGAGCCCTGCTCGTCTCGCTCGAGGAAGACCGCAAGACCATCTCTCGCCTCTCGTCCGAAGCCGGGCGGGCCGTCCAAGCCCAGACCAAGCTCTCTGCCCTGCAGCGCGCGCACGACGACACGCGGCAGGAGCTCGCCTCGGAGCGGCGCCGCGCCGACGCCGCCGAGGCAAAGGCGCGCAAGCTCGGCGAGCGGGCGACAGAGCTCGAGGAGAGGCTCCGGAGGGCCACGGCCGACTTGGAGGAGATGAGGCAGGACAAGGTGCTCAGTGCGCGGAGGAGCCTCGATGCGCTCAACCGCGCGAGGGCCGCGGCGGGCGCGTCCAAGCCTCGTGGAGCGGCGGCGCAGCGCGGGGCGGGCGCGCCTGCGCCGCTGGCGCCCGCGTCGGGCGACTACGCCAGCGACGACGACGAAGGTGGCGCGATTGCGGCGGGGACAGACGCGCTGAGCGACAACCCCGAGGCCAAGGAGCTCCTCCGCATGGTCGAGACGCTCGCGCGGGAGAACACGCTCCTGCGCAGCGAGAGCATGGAGCTCCGTGGGTTGCTCGACGACTCGCGCGACGAGCAGTGCGACTTGCGCTCGGCCATGATGGGCGCGAGGGAGGCGGCGCTGCCCGAGGAGGCCGAGGGTGCGGAGGACGACGAGTGGGAAGAGGGCAACGACAACGACCGGCCGAGGAGGTACTCGCACGCGTCGTCGGCTGCGCGCTCGGCGGTCGCGGCTGCACCGGATGCGGCCGCGCTCCCCGAAGAAGAAGGAGCAGCCGGCGACCTCCCCTCCTGGGCGAGCGGCGCCTCCCTCGTACACTCTGCTGCACGCGCAGCCGACCTCAGCCGAACGCTGAGCGCAGGCTCGGGCAGCGACGACCCGCAGAGCCGCCGCATTGGGGTCGGGGCGCGCCCGCCGCCCGTGACGAGCGCGAGTACGGGCGCGCTGGGGATGGGGAGGAGGCCGGGGGCGGGGAGGGGCCACAGCAGGAGGGCCATGAGCATGGATGTCTCGTCGCAGGTCAAGTCGGTGCGTTCCATGCTGCGTCTCTGTCCCCGTCTGCAGCTTGGTGCAGGCGCGCTGACTCGTCCCTTGACACGCAGTTCATCGGCAGCGCCCCGACCTCGCCTCGGATCGAGTACTCGCCCTCGACGCGTCCAGCCTCAATCTTCAGCAACGCGAGCGAGGACGTCGAGCCTCGCCCGCGGCGCCACCACCGCCCCTTGTCGCTCTCCCTCGGCCCGAGCGTCTTCCCGCTCGTCCCCGAAGACGAGCACGACCGCGGCCCCGTGTCGCCCTTCACGCGCCAGGCCGGCACGTCCCACCGCCGGAGGCCGAGCCAGGCGCCGTCCCTCACGGGGCTCAGCATCGGGCTCGCCTCCCCGCGGCCCGTCGTCAACCGGGGCCCGAGGCGCTCCTACTCGCCGGAGCGGTCCCCAGCCACCGGCCGCACGGACGCAGGGACGCAGACGACCCCGCCGCGCGCGCCACCGCCGCCGACCGTCCTCTCGCCGTCGTCGCCCGGGCCATCGACGCCGCGCTCGCGCTCCCGCGCTTCGCAGCGCAGCCCGTCGCCGCGCCTCGGACCCGCGCCCTCCTCTGCATCTTCCGTTCACTCGACCGACGCACCCGCAAGCACGGCCGCCCCGTCGCTGGCGGTCGAGCGCGCAGGCCGCGCAGAGCAGCGCACCGCGGCGCTCGGGCAGCTGATTGAGCACGCGGCGAAGTTGCTGCACCGGGTGCAAGGCGCCGACATTGCGACGCAGGAGAAGCGGCTCAGGAAGCAGAACTTGCCGGGGGACGTGAGGCACTTGGCTCAGGCCAACTTGCGAGACCTCGTGCGTCTGTCTTTCGCTCTCTGTTTCGTGCACGTGCGACAGACACTGACGAATCCGTCGTCGTCTGCGCGCGCAGGTCAGCGAGATCGACTCTGTGAGGACCCACTTCCGCCGTGTCGTCGAGCTCGAACGCGCCACCCAAGCGCGGTCTCCCTCCCCCTCCGCCGCCTCCGCCGCATCGGCCGCCGCCGCAAGCGCAGACGCCTCGCTCGTCACGCGCCGCGACTTTGTCTCGCTCGTCAAGCTCGTGCGCGATCTCCTCTTTGAGTCGTCGCGCCTGCGCATGCTCGTCAACCAGGTCCAGCTCGACCCTGCGCTGGCCGCGTCGCTCAAGGACATGGACGTCCCGGATGCGTTTGACGCGCTCGCTGGTGCGGCATCTGCATCGGCGACCGTCGCGTCGCATGCTTCGTCGTCGACGGCGGGAGGGCTGCTCGCGCCACTGTCGCGCCTCTTTGGCGGAGCGGCCGACCCAACTCCGTCGTCGTCGTCGTCGCTGTTGTCGCCAGGCGAGCACCACTCGTCCCTCCTGTCGCACAAGGCGAGCTCGGCGCAGCTGCGTCCGCCACTGGCCAAGCGCGGCGGGAGCAGCACGGTCAGCACGGCGACGGTCAATGTCGAGTTTGGCAGCGGCCAGGTCCGCCAGGCCGAGAGCGCCGGGTCGCCTGTCGCGCAGGTGCCGTCGCCGTCTACCCCGACGTCCGGCAGGGCGGCTTGTAGGCCGAGGCACGGACAGGTCAAGCGCGACCTCGCGAGCATCTTTGCCGGGGCGTCGTCATCGTCCTCGTCCTCGTCCACCACCGCCCGCGCGGGCTCGTCTGGCCCCGAGCACGGCTCCTTCTCATCCTCCACGTCGTCTGCGACGCCCATCCCGCAAGCGCAAGCGCATGGGCACGACGCCCACTCGGGAGCGCCAGCAGGGCGCCTCGCCTCTGCCGCCTTCTCCTCCGCGGCGTCCTACATCCCCTTCGGGCGGCTCCTCTCGTCGTACCGCCCCGCCCTCTCCAGCACGACCAACGCGGTCCTCGACTCGCTGCCGCACTCGTCCTCCGCGGCTGCGCGGTCCCCCAGCGCAGCAGGAGCAGGAGCAGCCGCCGCAGCCGCAGCAACGGACGACCGCCCCCCGACGCTCCTCGAGCGGCAGCTCCGCCCGCGCGGCCTCTCCGACTCGTCCATCCGCTCGACCTTCGTCGCGCACGCCAACCCGCACCACCGCCTCGTCACGGCCGCGGGGCTCGCGTTGTCTGCCGAGCCCGCGCGCGCGGACGGCGAGGCGGCGATGAGCGTGTCGCCTGCTGCTGCTGCTGCGGTGGCGGCGGGCGCGGTGGACGCGCTGAGGGAGCGGCTGCGGGAGGAGCTGGGCGCGGGACGAGGAGGAGGGGCGGGTCTCGCACCCGTGCCCGCGGGGGCGGGGGCGGGCGCGGGGGAGGGGAGGAGCGTCTCGCGCCGGCCGTCGGCGGCGCACCTGCGCGGGAGGAAGGCCTCGTCGTCGCGGCTCAAGGGCGAGCCGTCTACCGCTGCTACGTCGCCGTCGTCGCCGCCGCCGCCGCCGCCGGTACCGCCCGTCATGGTCGTCACGTCGAGCGCAGCCACGAGCGAGTCGTCCCTCTCGCTCGGGACGTCGCCGCCCCCTCGGACTCGGACCGCACCGTCGTCCCCGCAGCCCATCTCGATCTCGACCTCGCCCTCGCCCTCGGCGCTCAACGCCCACGCCCACGCCCACGCCCACGAGCCCGGCGCAGGAGGGACCACCGGCAGCCACGCGGCGAGCCTGCTCGGCTCGCTCGCGAGCAGCGCGTTCGAGAGCCTCGCCAAGCAGGCGACGGGCGCCGGGCGCGAAGAGTGGAAGGAGCGCGGCAGGCTGGGCTGATGACTGCGGCATTGGTGTACTTAAGTGAGTGAGGCTCTGTGCGTGCGTGCGTACTGGCGTGTGTGCCCTGTTGTCGGCGATGGATACCCCTCTGCTTCCCGCTCTCCTCTCCAGCTGGCCATACCCTCGCTCCATCCGCGCGTTGTCGTCACCCTCGTCGTGTCCCCTCGTGTCTTTTTGCGAGTCTCTCGAAGCCCTCAAACTGTTGCGAGCCGTCCCCTGCATTCGTCAATTCCCAAGCTCTCAGAGACCCTCGGTCGGAAAAGAGAGAGAGAGAGAGAGAGAGACATGCGCGGTCCGTCGTTGCGCGGCGCAACGCTGCGCCTTCCTACCTCCCTCCCCAACCCTCCTCGATGGTACCCCTGCCCCCAACTCCCCCGCACCCCTCACCGCTCAGCCTTGACCTTCTTACTCTTGCGCCCCTCCCCCCTGTCCTTCCTCTCCTTCTTCTCCTTCTTGACCCCCTTCTCCTTCCCAGGCTTGACGTCCTCCACCTCGGGCGCGTCCTCCCTCCCCCTCCCCCTCCCCCCCTCCCCCGGAGTCGGGCTCCGGCTGCTCGCAGTGCTCAGCGCGCGCCCCACGCGCGGCACGCCCGTCCCACCGCCCGCGCCGGCCCCCGCGTCGACGCCGTGCCGCGGGATGCCCGTCCCGACGCCGTCGTCGTCGTCGTGGTCCACCCCGTCGTCGCTGTCGTCGTCGTCTCGCACTCCGCGGCCAGGCGCCGGCGCAGGCGAGGCGGACGAGTCCGAGTCCGAGCCCGAGTCGCTCTCGCTGTCTCGCGTGCGCTTGCGCCTGGTGTTGGCCCTGTGCTGCGCCTGCGCGTGGGTGGTGAGGACCTTGGTCTTGACGAGGGTGGCGTCTGCGGAGGAGGGGCGGTGCGCGCTGAGGGCGGCGAGGGCGTCGGGGGAGAAGGGGTCCGACAGGAGGGAGCCCGTGCAGGAGAGGAGGGAGTTGGTCGTTGTGAGGCTGTGGAGGCGGGGCGGGCGTGGGTGATGGAGGGGTCAGTGGGAAGTGCGAGGGGACGAGGGAGGGAGGGAGAGAGAGAGAGGGGACGCACTCGACGAGGGTGAACTCGATGCGGCCGTCCGAGCCGCCGAGGGGCTCGCGCGAGGTGCGGTGCACCCACCAGCCGCGCTCAGCGTACAGCGCCTCGTCCTCCTCCTCCTCCGCCTCCGCCTCAGCCGCCTGGTCGTCGTCCTCCTCCGCGACAGCCTCATCCGCCTCGGCCTCCTCCCCCTCCGCCACAAGCCCGTCACCCCCCCCGCCCGCGCGCGCCTCAGTCTCCTCCTCCGCCGTGCGCCTGACACCCTCGACGGCGCCCTGGAGCGGGACGTGCGCGTTGCGCCTCTCGAGGACAATGGGCGGGACGGCGCAGTCTGGGTCGAACTCCCACTGGTCCGTGGGGAGGTGCGACGAGGGGATCGAGGCATTGAAGAGGTTGTGGAGGAGGAGCGAGACGTGAGAGGGCGAGGAGAGGGTCAGGGTGCCGACTGTTGGTGTTGTGTGGGTGCGAGGACGAGGAGGGGAGGGTCGGGTCAGAAGGAGACGTGACGAGGAGGAAGGCTCCGGAGAGACGCACGCAGCTTCATGCCGACGCGTGGCCGCCAGCCGACGCCCTCCCACTCGACGTTGGCGAGGGTGAACCCAGTCCCCTGCACCATCGGGAGCGACTTGAACCGGACCGTCTCTTCCTCGTCGTCGCCGCCGTCGCGGGCGTGGGGTTGCGGGGACGAGAGGAGGGAGCGCGGGTCGTGGGGTGGGGCGGCAAAGGACGAGTCAAAGGGCGAGGCGGACGCGGGGAACGAGGCGGCCGGGTGGAGGAAGCGCGGGGTGGGAGAGAAGGAGAGGAGGACGGCGCGGAGCGGGGGGAGGTACCTGGGTGGGGGGAAGGGGGTGCATCAGTGTCAGTGTGGGTTGCCTAGTGGACAGCAGTGTGTTCAAGAGAGACGCAGGGCGCACCGCATGACCCAGGCGGCGAGGACCTCGCGGACGCCGTCCATGCCCTGGTCGTGGCCTGGGTAGGCCGAGGGGTGGTTCGAGGCGGCAAAGCGGGGCGAGATCGGGAGGCGCATCGTAGCCTTGAAGGTGATGAACTCGCCGTCGTTGTTGGTCGAGCCCATGGCGGGTGAGGAGGAGGAGGAAGCGGCGGCGGGGTGAGAGACGGACGAGAGGCGGAGCGAGGCGGCGGCGGTTGCGGTTGCGGTTGCGGTTGCGGACGACGCCATGGCGGGGGAGGGGGGGCGAGGGGACGAGTGTAGGCAAGTAGCTGTGCCCAGTGCCTGACTGGGCCCAAGGGTTGTGCGAGAGGTGCTGGAGGGAGGAGCGGAGCGGCTGAGCTTGAGAAGGCGCGCGCTCACCTGGCGACCCGAGCTCCTCGCCTCGCGTCGCCCTCACCAGGTGGGCACTTGTAGCCTGCTTGCTGGCCTCGAGCACACCAACCACCCACCCACTCGTCAGCCATGTCTGGCACCCGCCCCGAACACATTGCCCCGCCTCAAGTCGTCAGTCTCTCTCCTCTCTCTCTCTCCCTCTCCCTCCTCGTCCTCATCTCACCCAACTCCCCCGCTCCCCCGCAGTTCTACAATGCAGGCGAGGCGGCAAAGTACACCAGCAACACCCGCGTGCAGTCAATCCAGGCAGAGATGACGTACCGCTGCCTCGAACTGCTCGACCTCCCCGCCTCGTCCCTCGACGACGACCTCCCGCGCTCGAGCTACCTCCTCGACATTGGCGCGGGGAGTGGTCTCAGCGGCGAGATCTTGACCGAGGAGGGCCACCACTGGGTCGGCATGGACGTCAGCGGCGGCATGCTCGAGGTCGCCCTCGAGCGCGACGTCGAGGGCGACTTGATGCTCGCCGACATTGGCCAGGGCATCCCCTTTCGCCCCTCGTCCTTTGACGGCGCAATCTCGTGCGTCGCCCTCGTCTTCCTCCTCTGTTGCCTTACTGACCCGACCCGCATCACAAAACAGCGTCTCGGTCCTCCAGTGGCTCTGCAACGCCGACTCGACAGCCCACTCTCCCGCCGGGCGCCTCCTGCGCTTCTTCACCGACCTCTTTGGCGCCCTCCGCAAGGGCACCCGCGCCGTCTTCCAGTTCTACCCAGAGTCGGACGACCAGGTCACGTTCATCATGACCCAGGCCACCAAGGCTGGGTTCGGCGGAGGCCTCTGCGTCGACTATGTGCGTTCCGCGTCGTCTCTCATGAGCGGCACCATGCAGACAGGACTGACTCGTGCCACACACGTCGCTTGTCTTGCCCTCTTCGGCCCTCTCCACCCTCACCCTCACCTCGCCCTCCTTCCCGCCCGCCTCGCCCTCCCTCCCCCCCTCCCCCACAACAGCCCAACTCGTCCAAGAAGAAAAAGTTCTACCTGATCCTCTTCGCCGGGCAGCCCATCGTCGGGGGCAAGCCCCAGGCCATCTCTGTCCCGCAGGGCCTGCGCGACGAGCACGAGCAGGTCGCGTTCGAGAAGAGGCGCGCCGACGCCGACGCGAGGAAGAAGATGCACCGCGGCGGGGGGAAGAAGAAGGGCAAGAGGGGCCTCAAGGAGGAGACCAAGGAGTGGGTCCTGAGGAAGAAGGAGCTGTACCGCACGAGGGGCAAGGAGGGCGTCCCGCGCGACTCCAAGTGCGTCTCTCTCTCTCGCGCTTCTGCCCCACTGTCTTGCCTCCCCCTCCCCCGGCCTCGACGAGGCGCCTCTCACTGACGCACGTCGGGCTCGACCCGCGCAGGTACACCGCCCGCTCGCGCAAGCCTCGCTTCTGATCAGGGCGCGCCCCCCATCCTCCTCGTCCTCCTCCTCTGTACGTCTCGTTCTCCACGCCTGGCCCACCACGTTCTCCCGCCCTGCCTCCCATTGTCGTCCCCGGCCTTGCTGTCTCTCTCTTTTGCTCTCGCTGTCCTGTTGTACCGCCCTTGCCTCGCACTGCAATCTTCCGTCGTCCGTCCACCATTGCACACTCGCTCGGGCCCGGCCGTGTACGCAAGCCAAAGCCAAGTGAGGGAAGCCCGGGAAGGAAGGAGGAACCAGCTTCGTGACACGACCGGAATGACGAAACGAGAGGCGCAGATGCGAGGGGCCCTGGAATCGGATCTACATGCATGCGGCTTGGAGCTTGGGGGCGAGGAAGTAAGGGCGAGCGAGGCGAGAGGGTGAAGACATACACGACTCGGAGGGAGGGGAGGGGAGGGGAGGGGGGCAGCGAGAAATCGGGGACTAAGACGAGAAGGGGGGGTCGCAACAAGGTCGGACGAGGCGAGACGGGACGGGACGGGGGGGAAGCGCGGCGGTACTGAGGGAGGGAGGACAGGGAAGGAGCGTCTATGGTATCGAGGAGTCGAGGCAGGGCGAGGGGGCGAGGCCGACGCGAGGCTATGCGCCGACCTTTGCGACGACGGCGGGCCCGACGGCGGGGGCGGGGGAGGACGAGGCAGGGAGGGGCGGCACGGGGTAGAAGGCGCCGCCGACCTTGGTGAGGAGGTAGGCCTCCCAGGACGAGATGAGGTACTGTGGGTGGGGCGCGCCGGTCAGCGCCCGAGTCCAACAGCTTCAAAAGAGAGAGAGAGAGAGAAGGGAACCGACGACGCACGTTGGCGATGCCAAGGTACCAGAAGCTCGTCCAGCCAAACAGGCCACTCGTCTCCCGGGCCACCTTGTCCCAGTCCTGCTCCATCTCGTGCCGGAGCTCAAGGAGCGTCTTGGTCCGGTCCGTCAGGATCGCCTTGACCCCCCACTTTGTCGCCTCGATCATCTCGCGCCGGTCGTTGACCGTCCTGTGTGAGTCGCTCAGGATCGGGTCAGCGCGGAGTCGCGGATCAGAGCTAGAGAAAGCAGTGGGGGGGGGGGGGGCAAACGCACCACACGGTGATCTCCTTGCCGGCCTTCCTGCACTCGTCACGGAAGACCTGCCCCTCCGAGTTGACCATGCTCGCAAAGCTCATGCTGAACGTGCAGCACGCGTCCCAGAAGTACTTGCGCGCGAGCGCGGGCGACATGCCGATGTGGGCGCGGCGCACGGCGGGGAGGAGGCGCTGCGCCGGCTCGACGTACTTGGGGTGCCACAGGCCGAGGACTGCGCGGCGCGCGGGGTGCGGGACGGTCAGTTCGGACTGTTGAGCAGGCAAAGAGGGGCAGGGAGGGCAGGAGCCAAGACGCACGCAGTCGGGGCGCGAGCTTGGTCTCGAACCCGTCGTACGACTCGATGATGTCGCGCATGATGGCAAACAGCCTCTCGGGGTCATTGTCGACCTTGACGTCGATGTTGAGCAGCACGTGCTGGTTGGCCGGCAGCATCAAGAGGTCGAGCGTCTCGCGCAGGAGCGGGATCTTCTGATGCGGCGCCTGCACCGTCCGGAGCTGGTCCAGCCCGCCGTGGTAGTTCTGCGTCGCGATCCGGCCCGTGCCGTCGGTCGTGCGGTCTGTTTTTTTTGTTTTTGTTTCGTTGCGCGCGCGCGTGGGGAGGGACGCGAGTCAGGGTCAGCGTTCGTCAGCGGGCGTGCGGCGGTGCGTGCGCCCGGCCGCGGGGAAGGGAAGGGAGCGGGGAGGTGCGCGGAGGAGGCGGGGGGAGGGACGCACCGACACGCGGGTCATGGAAGACGACTGTGGCAGCGACGCCGTGTCGAGGTCAGGGATCGCACTCGCACACACACACACGCGCGGAGGGCGCGCGGTGGGGTCTAAGGGGACGTACGGATCTCGCCGTCGGCCGAGATGTGGACGTCTGCGGGCGTGGGCAAATCGCTCGAGGGTCAGTTTTGTGCCTCGTCGCGGCAGGTTTGTGAGGATGAAGCGAGCATGCGCGAGCGAGCGCGGCGACTGCGCAACGTCCCGACGGCGAAGCGACGGCATGTCGCACGTGCGGCCTTCGCCACCGCTCGCACGCCAGCGTGTGCCCACCAGCGCAAGTCCCCACTGCACGCGACAGTCCTTCGGTGTCCGCACACCCTCAGCGCACCCGCGTGCATGCCGTGGAAGCGCGCGCCAAAATTGGCCGCCCGCGCACGAGCTCGCTCCAGTCCGGCAGCGGCGGAGGGACAGGGAAGGGAGGGGGCGCAAACGCACCCGACTCGATGCCCTCTGCGCCGTCGCGGATGGCGGCCTCGAAGCTCGCGAGCGTGTTCTCCGGGAAGGCGGCCGACGCCTGGTTCCGAGAGGGCGGAGGGGTCAGCGCGGAGGGTTCGGTGTCGTCGCGAGCCGATAGCGCGGGGCGGGGCGGGGAGGGGAGAGAACGCACGCCGCGGTGGCCCCAGCAGAGCGGGACGCGGTCCAGAGACGAGGGGCTGCGCTCGAGGGTGGGTTTGGGCGCGGGCGACATGGTGGTCGAGGTCGAGAGAAGCCGGAGTGCGGAGGAGGCTGTGGAGCTGGGGGAGTGTGGTCGCCACAGCCGGGTCAAACGTGGCAAGCGGCGGGCGGGCGTGGTGCTGTGGTGCGCGCGGGTGTGTGTGTTGTGGTGTGAAGGGAGAACAGACAAGGGCGCGGCTGGAAGCAGGAGACACCCAGTCAGCTGAGCCCACTCACGAGTCAGGGGCAAGCTCCGACGACTCGGACACAGCGCCGCGTGGATGGGGTGCGAGGTCCGCGCAAGACGCGTGCTCCGCTCAGGAGCCTCGGGGGTGGGGCACGAGACGCACCTGGCTGCGGGGAGTGTTTGGCCGTGGACAGTGGGAGATGGTGGTGGAGGAGGAGTCGAACCCGACGTCGGGGTTGCGCTCGACCCGGCTCGGACAACGAGGCGGTGCAGGGGCCGCCCGGCGCACGTTCCTGCCCACATCTCCGCGCGCACTCCTCTGCTCTCGCACGTGTACAGCTATCTCGCATTCGTGCACTCTGCCCTCTGAGCGACCCGCACCCTGTCCCGCCTGTGCGCACTCAACGCCCTGCTCTCGATCTCTTCGCCACGTGCCAGAGTCGGACGCGCATGTGTCGTGGGTTGCAGCGGGCGGGGCGTGTGTACAGGGACAGACAGGGAGGACAGAGTGTCGTACAGGGGGAGCGCGAGAGAGGAAACAGGATGGGGCGAGAGCGAGAATTAGGAGGGCATGGGCGGCACGAGAGGGGGACGCGAGGAGTAAGGGGCGCAGAGGGGAAAGGCGAAGGCGGCGCGGGAACACGTCGAGGATGATGTGCGAGACTGAAGGAGGACGCGTCGGGGAGAACGATCGAGGGGAAGCGAGGGGCGGGACGAGGGCGGCGGCGGTCGGGGACTCGAAGGCTCAGCGGCCGTCCCAGGTCGCGACGATAGAGTCGCGCGTCGGGGCTGTGTGATCGCAGAGCGAGTCAGCCGGCTCATGTCCGTGCAGCTCTACACAGGGGAACAGCCTCGGCTCGTCCGTTCGCAGAGCAAGAGGCAAGCGGGTGGCGGCGCCGGCGACGGCGACAGCGGAGAGACAGACAGACTCACCCTTGAGCTTCTTCTTCTCCTCGACAAAAACGTTCTCGGGGAGCGTGACGATCTGCGCGAGAGCGCCGATGTGGGATCAGCGAACAGCGTTACTCGCTCTGAGCCCAGCAGCCGCCCAGCGAACAAGAAAAGAAAGCGCGCCAGACTCACGATCTCGCGGTCGCCGCCAAACTTGAAGTTGTCGGCGACGACGTCGTCCGAGAACCTTCTCAGCGTGTAGTTGTGCACGTTGCCCTGCTTGACCTGGCGGAAGTTCCACGCGACGATGAAGGGCCCCGTCGACGTGACGATCGTGCGCTCGGGTTCGCCCGTCAGGGCCGCGTTGAACCTGCGCGGGGCGCGCGGTGTGAGGCGTCAGGATGGGGACGTCAGGAGGAGAGAGACGGGGGGGGGGGGGGGAGACGCACTTGGCCGGCGTGAAGCAGACGCCCTCGCCGCCCTGCACCTCCTGCATGTGGGCGACGTGCTCCGGCCTGAGGGTGAGCCTCCGCGGCGTCGGCTTCTCGGCCGCAGGGAAGCTCCTGTCGAAGCCGCTCTGGCCCGCAAACTTGCTCCCGGACGTCTCGGGGATGCGGGTGTCGATCAAGAGGAGGTACGTCCGGCACGTCGCGAGGACCCACCTCCCGTCGGCGCTCACGTCGATGCCGAGGATCGGGTCCCCGAGCGCAGGCAGCGCCGTCTTGGCAATCTTGCCGAGCTTGTCGAACAGGCGGATGTCGCCCTTCTTGCTCGCGACGGCGAGCTTGCCCGCCTCGGTCGTCGCCGCGGCACTGAACTCGGCCTTGGTCGCGTACTGCTTGAACTCGCTGTCGACGAGCTTGGTCCCGGACAGGCGAGGGTCGATGCGGAACAGGCCGTTGGCACTGTGACCGATGAAGGTCTGCTGCTGCGTCGTCTGGGCAAACTTGCTGTCGGGGAGGAAGTTGGTCACGCCAAAGTCGTCGCTGACCTTGTACTCGTCGACCACTTTGCCCGTCTCGAGGTCGAGGCGGTACAGCGACCCGGCCTCGAGCGGGTTCTGCAGGATCATCGACGTGTCTGGGCGGCGCGTCCGAGGTGTGCGACGCCGGTCAGCTCGCTCGCTCCTTCCTCGCAAGTCGCGAGAGACAATTCCGACAAGGGAGGAGGGACGCACCCTGGTTGTGGAGCATGACCTTGCCCGGCGTGAAGCTCTTCTTGCCCGGCGCCCCGACGTTGACGATGCTCGTCACAAACTTGAGCTGCGCGCGCGCAGTCCCCTTGACCATCAGCACTCCGTCCAGAAGAAGATAGAGAGAGCAAACGCTCACCTTCTTGCCCCCCTCGCGCTGCTGCTTGAAGACCCCAATCATGTCCCCCTGGACAACGAACGACAGCTCGTCCTTGTACCCGACGGCGAGCGCGCTGTTCTTTGCGCGGCGCCTCTCGCCGATCGCGAGCTGCTTGCGCTGGCGGGACGAGAAGGCGCGTGCGGCGGAGGGGGCTCGGACGTCGTCGTCTGTCGGGGAGGAGCGGGCGGGGAGGGGGGTTGCGCGGCGTCAGCCGCCAGTCAGGGAGCGAGTCAAGGGGGCCGGGAGTGCCCGACAGAGCACGCAGAGAAGGGAGGGACAGACGCACCCGAGTCGTCGTCGTCGTCGTCGCTCGCCGGGCGGGGCTCGTCCTCCTCGCTGTCCTCCTCGCCCTCCTCGTCCCTCTCCCTCCTCTCCTCCTCCTCCCTCGCGTCCTCCCTCTCTTCCTCCTCCTCCTCCACATCCCACATCTCCGCATCCTCCTCCAACCACGCCCGCCTCGCATAGTCCCTCTCGTCGTCCTTCATCCTGTTCCACGCGCCCGCGCCGTGCTTGTCCTCAAAGAGGGCGGCACTCACGGCCTGCTGTAGCGCGGCAAACTCGTCGTCGGACGCGAGGCGCAGCAACCACGTGTAGACCTCGCCGGCCTCGGATGCTGCTCCAGCGGCCGCGGGCGCGACGTAGTTGAACACCATGGCGCGCTCCTTCTCGGCAAAGTTGACCGTCGTGTCCTTGCCCACGGCCTGACTGACCCACACCTCTCCCTTGTCCGCGACGCTCTCTACCACGAGCCACTGCGCGCCTCCCGCGCTGCCCTTGCCCGCCCCCGCCCCCGCCCCCGCGGGAGCAGGGACGCGGTACAGCCCCGCAGTGACGGCCCCGTCCTGCTGCATGAAGAGCCCCGTCGAGCGGTCGTACAGGTGCAGCGACGCGCCGACGCTCAGGAGCGGCTCGGGCGCGCCGCTGGGCGCCGCGGGCGGGGGCGGGCGCCGCACGGCGGGGGCGTGCGGGTCGTCTGTGACGGGCGTTGGGGCGGCCGCGGAGGCGGAGGCAGACGAGGCTTTGCCCTTGCCCTTGCCCTTGGAGGCTGACGCGGGAGGAGAGAGGACCGCCTTGCGCTGCAGCTGCGCAGCGAGCTCGTCTGCGCTGTCGTCCTCCTCCTCCTCCCCGTCGCCTGCCGCGGGACCACCGGCATTCTCATCCCCCGAGTCGACGCCCACCTGCGGCTGCGCCTCCTCCTCGTCCTCCGAGTCAGGCGAATCAGGCGTCGACGCGCGAAACAGCGGCGTCTTGGCCAGTGCGGGTGCGCCCCGCGCGGTGGCAACGGGCGCCTCGAGGGGCGTGCCGTACGCTGAGGAGGCGGCCGAGGCGCGCGTGGGGGTCGAGGGGGCCGAGGAGGGCGTGTCGGCGGCGGGGACGGGGAGGGACGGGTACAGTGGCGAGGGGGCGGCGGCGGGGGAGGCGCGTCTGTGCGGTGCGTGGGGGCGCGTGAGTTGAGGGGTTCGGGCGACTTGAGGAAGGACAGGGGAAAAGACCAAACGCACTCGACCTTGAACTCTGCGAGGTCGGCCTCTGCGGCGCGAGCCTCGCGCTCGTCGGCGGGCCACTCGCGGCCCTCGCGGCGCTCCCACATGCAGCGCCAGCACAGGCGCTCAAAGTCGCGCGCGGCGTCCTCGGACACGGTGCCGTCTGCGGGGAGGACAAACTCGAACTCGTCGTCCGGGCCGTCGCCGTCTGGGTCGAGCCAGGTGAAGGACAGGGGAGGGGTGTTTGGGGTGGTCGGGGCTGACGCCGAGGCCGAGGACTGGAGGGTGGGGTCGAGCGAGGGACCGAGCGAGAGGAAGAGGGAGGCGTCGAGGAGGAACGAGCGTTCGTCGGACGACTCTGCGTCGTCGTCGAGGAGCTGTTCCTCGCCGTCCTCGAAGGCGCGGGTCGCGACGAGTTGGAACATGTGCGGGTGGGTGGTCTTGCGGATCGACAGCGTCGCGTCGATGAAGATGCACTCGCGTGCGCCCTTTGGCGAGTCGGGGCGGACGAGGAAGAGGCGACCGGCGTCGAGGGTGGTGAGTTCGGGGGCGGGACCCTGTGGGGCGGCCATGCCAAAGACTGTGCGGGTGGTGTGGAGGTGAGCATGGGTCGTGGATAGAGAGAAAGGGGAAGGGACTGACGGCGGTTGACCTGGTGGCGCGAGTCGTTGCGGGCGAGAGGGCGAGAGATGACGGCGGCGAGGGTTGGTTGAGGGAGGACGGGAGGGGGGTGGTGGGTGGGTGGGTCAACGTTGAGAGGGTGGAAGGGGCAAGGGCGAGTGACTCACGAGAAACATGGCTTGTGTGGTTGGTCAACCCTTGCAACTGACGGACTGACGGAGTGAAGGAGTGACGAGGGAGGAGAGGGGGAGAGGTAGGCGCCGGCAAAGGGCCTGGGCCACTTGACAATCGCCTGTGCGCCTCTGCGCCTCTGCGCGTCCGTCGACGCACGCCTAACCCGCAGCGCCGCCCCTGCCTCGCCTCCCCACCCTCGTGGACAGCGATGCACGGGCACGACACGTCGCCACACTCGCCACAGGGTCAACTCGCCCTCGCTCAGTGGTCCCAACGAAAGTGGTGCGTCGTCGCCTCCTCCCTCCCCCCCCCTCTGCACCGGGCCCATCCCCGCCTCGCTCTTCGCCCCGCACCATCAGGCGTGCAGTGCACCCTCCAGCAGCACCTTGAATTGCCCGCGACACGCACTCGACACGCGTCGGCCCCCTCGTCGAGCAACCTGCAACCCGCAGGCTCCCCCCTCGGGGGGCTCGTGTGTTGAACGACGCATCGGCGCTCGCTCTTGCCCTCGTCGGGGTGTTGGCACACTCGGGCACATCACTGCTGTCCTTCACAGCGCTCACCATTCTGCCAACGGCCTCACAACCACCACCCTGCACCTCGCGCACCCCCGCTGACCCCTCTCCCCTCCCCCCGCCTCCTGTCCGCGTGCATCTCCCACCTCGGCCTCGCTCTTTGACCTCGTGCAGGGTCTGGGTCCCAGATGAACACAACGGCTACCTCGCAGGCTGGGTCGTCAAGGATAACGACGAGGATGGCACGAGCACCGTCGCGCTCGAGTCGGGCGACGAGGTCAGTCCCGCCTCTCGCTCGCTTCGCTGAAGACGTGGCGTCGCTGTGCTCTGCTCGCCCCCCTCTACGTGTCTGTTGTACGAGACTGACCTCGGCCCGACCTCTCCACAGACGCGCACAGTCGAGACGGACCTCCTGACGCGCGTCAACCCGCCCAACTTTGACGGCGTGGGCGACATTGCCGACTTGACGTACCTCAACGAGGCCTCGGTCGTGCACAACCTCCGCCTGCGCTTCCAGCGCGGAGACATCTACGTGCGTCTTGATGACGCGGCGGATCTTCTCCCTATCGCAGGCGTCCGACGAGGCGAGCTGCTGACGAGAGATTCGCTGTTGCACGCGCTCGACTCGACTCTGTGCAGACCTACTCGGGCTTGTTCCTCGTCGCCGTCAACCCCTACCGCACCCTCCCGATCTACGCCCCTCACGTCGTCGAGTGTGCGTCCCTTCTTCCTTCTCCTTCCGCTCCGAGCGAGCCTTCCCAAACTCACACGCACTCCCCACGCTCCTCGTCACAGCCTACAAGTCCTCCCGCCGCTCGCAGAACCCTCCTCACGTCTTTGCCGTCGCCGAGCGCGCGTGGCTCAACCTCGTCGAGCAGCGCGGCCAACAGAGCCAGAGCGTCCTCGTCACGGGCGAGTCGGGCGCGGGCAAGACGGAGAACACCAAGAAGGTCATTCAGTACCTCGCTGCACGGGCGGCCGACCCGCTGCCTAAGAGCGCGTCGTACGACTTGCTCGCGCGGCAGGCGTCGGTCCGCGGCGACGCCGCCCCGGGGCTGGCATCCCTCGCAAGGGGCGACAGCACGAGCACTCGCCGCGACGACCACGCCACTCCGAAGCGCCTCGGCCGGCTCGAGCAGCAGATCCTCGACGCCAACCCGATCCTCGAGGCGTTCGGCAACGCCCAGACGGTCAAGAACCACAACTCGTCGCGCTTTGGCAAGTTTGTGCGCATCTTCTTCACCCCGACCGGGTCCATCTCGGGCGCCGCCATCGACTGGTACCTGTTGGAGAAGAGCCGCGTCGTGAGTCGCAGCAGGGACGAGAGGGCGTTTCATGTCTTTTTCCAGATGCTGCGGGGCGCGGACCGCGCGTTGCTCGGTGCGTCGCCGCTCTTTCTCTTCCTTTGTGTGCCGCTGTCATGCTGATGCTCGAGCACCTGTCGTGCGCGCAGAGAAGCTCCTGTTGGCGGACGAGGCGCGCGAGGGACCGGCCGCGTTCGAGTACCTCGCCCACTCGAGGCAGGACGTCGACGGCATGGACGACCGCGAAGAGTGGGCCGCGCTCCTCGTGCGTCCTGCTCGCTCTCCTTCCGGACTGCGGAGACAATGCTGACCCAAACCCTCTCTGCAGCGCGCCCTCGACACGGTAGGCTTCACCTCGTCGGAGCAGCTGTCCCTCTTCCGCACGATCGCCACGATCCTCCACCTCGGCCAGCTGTCCCTCTCCGTCACGGGCAGCTCGACCGCCTCGCTCTCGTCGCGCGCCGCACTCGAAAAGGCCGCCTACCTCCTCGGCGTCCCCGCCGACGCCCTCGCCGACGCGCTCCTCCGCCCGCGCGTCCGCGCGGGCAGGGAGCTCGTCGTGCAGAGCCGCTCCAAGACGCAGGTCGTCGCCGAGCTCGGCGCACTTGCCAAGAGCCTGTACGAGAAGAACTTTGCGGCGCTCGTCGAGAGGATCAACCGCTCGCTTGCTGGGGCGGGGGCGGGGACGGGCGCGGGCGCCAGGGCGGGGCACGGGCAGGGCAAGGAGGCGTTCATTGGCGTGCTCGACATTGCTGGGTTCGAGATCTTTGACTCGAACGGGTTCGAGCAGCTGTGCATCAACTACACCAACGAGGCGCGTCCCCTCTCCTTACTCTCTCTCTCCACTCAGCTTCCTCGCAGCCAGTCAAGTCCCGCCGCTGACCCCAACACACCCGCTCGCCCGCCCGACCAACAGAAGCTGCAGCAGTTCTTCAACCACCACATGTTTGTCCTCGAGCAAGAAGAGTACGCGCGCGAGGACATCCAGTGGGACTTTGTCAACTTTGGCCTCGAGCTCCAGCCCACGATCGACCTCATCGAGGGGACGGCGCCGCTCGGCGTCTTGGCGTGCCTCGAGGACGCAAGCATCACGCGCAAGAGCGACGCTTCGGTGCGTTCGCCTTCCACTGTTGCGCTCCGCAGGTCGGCGCTGACCCTGAATGGACTCGCGCCCATCCGCACCTCGCGCAGTTCACCGACGCCCTGCACCAACTCGCGGCGACCAAGCCCCCCTCCGAGCCGTTCAAGCAGTACACGCCCTCGCGCCTCTCGCAGGGCTTCACGATCGCGCACTACGCGGGCAAGGTCGAGTACCGCACCGACGGCTGGATCGACAAGAACCGCGACCCGCTCAACGACTCGGTGACGGCGCTCCTCGCGCGCAGCGGCGACGAGTACGTCAAGGGCCTCTTTGCAGAGATCGCCGACCCTGCGGGAGCGGCGGCCGATGCCGACACGGGTGCGGCGGGTCCGCGCACGCGCGTCCGCAAGGGCAACTTCCGCACGGTCGGCCAGCGGCACAAGGAGCAGCTCGCGGTCCTCCTCTCGCAGCTGCACGCGACCCAGCCTCACTTTGTGCGGTGCATCGTGCCCAACCCGCACAAGTCGCCCTCGACGATCGACGCCCCGCTCGTGCTCGACCAGCTGCGGTGCAACGGTGTCCTCGAGGGGATCCGCATCGCGCGGTTGGGGTACCCGAACCGGCTCGCGTTCGCCGACTTCCGGAGGCGGTTCGAGCTGCTCCTTCCGCTTGGGGCGCTCCCCTCTTCGTCCACGGGAGGCGGCTTCGTCGACGGCGCCGAAGCATGCGCGACCATCCTGCGCCATGCCGGCCTCGTCTCGACGACGTACCGCCTCGGCCTCACCAAGGCCTTCTTCAAGGCGGGGATCCTCGCCGAGCTCGAAGAGCGGCGCGACGCCGTCCTCAACGGGATCGTCACGCGCGTGCAGGCCACTGCGAGGCGCTTCGTCGCCCGCCGACAGGCCGTCAAGGTGCTGCACCGCGCTGGCGCAGTCCGCACGATCCAGCGCAACGCGCGCATCTACGCCGAGCTGCGCGCGTGGCCCTGGTGGCCCCTGTTCCAGCGTGTGAGGCCCCTCCTCGCGGCGGCGAGGAGCGACGACGAGCTGCGCAGGAGGGAGGCCGAACTGGTCGAGGCCAAGAGGAAGGCCGACGAGGAGGAGCAGACGAGGAGGGAGCTCGAGGAGAGGCAGGCGCGCCTCGTGAGGGAGCAGGACGAGCTCGCGCGCTGTCTCGAGCAGGAGAAGCAGCTCGGCCTGGAGCATGTCGGGGCGCTCGAGCGCGCGGCCGAGCGCGAGCTCAAGCTCCAGGACGAGCTCGAGGCCGCGCAGGCAGACTACGACGCCGTCGCTGCGCAGCTCGACGAGGCGCTCTCGGCGCGTCGCTCAGCCGAAGACCGCGTCGAGGAACTCGGCACGGCCTACGCCGGGCAGACCAAGCTCGTCGAGGCGCTCCAGGCCGCCCAGGCCGCCGCCAAGCAGCGCGAGGCCGAGCTCGCGCGCCAGACGAGCGTCGACACGGCAGAGTGGGAGCGCGTCCGGGCCGAGCGGGCCGACGCGCTCCGCCGCGTCGACGAGGCAGAGAGGGGGCTCGCCGAGGTGAGGGAGGACCGGCGGCGCGAGCGCGAGAGGCTCGGCGCGCAGGTGCGCCAGCTCGAGGGGCGCGTCGACGACGAGACGAGGGCGTCGAGCGACGCGAGGGCAAAGTTTGTCGCGCTCGAGGCCGACGCGAGGGCTGCCAAGGCCGAGGTGGCGCTGCTCCAGAGGGCGCAGCGGGAGGGTGACGACAGGCTCAAGGCCAAGGAGGGCGAGCTCGAGCGTCTCCGTGCCGGTTTGTCGATCCTTTGCTTTCTCCCTCGCCGTCGTTGTGCGCTGATGCTGCTGTCCCCGTGCAGACGCCTCTGCGACTCGCCAGCAGCTCGACGTCGCAACCGACCGCGCCCGCAAGGCCGAGAGCCTGGCCTCGTCGCTCCAGCAGGAGCTCGCCTCGCAGTCGCGCGCACTCGAGTCGTCGCGTGCCGCCGAGTCGCAGGCAAACGCCGACCGTCTCACGCTCAAGAAGCTCGTCGACGAACACGCGTCGGACCGCCAGCGCGCCGAAGAGGTGGCCAAGATCCGCGAGGCCGAGATCGCCGACCTCAAGTTCCAGCTGTCCAAGGTCGGCTCAGAGCTGACAATCGCGCAGCGCGACGGCGCCAAGCACGTCGAGCGGCTGCAGGGCGACCTCGATGCGGCTCGCAGCGAGGCGACCGACGCGCGGACCCAGAGGCGCGAGCTCGAGCGCAAGGTCGCCGCGCAGGCTGCGTCTCTCGGGCAGCTCGAGGACAAGAACTTGGCACTCGAGCGTGCCCAGCAGGCGCACGAGCTCGAGTTCGAGCTGCTGCGCACCGAGACGGCCGAGCAGATGCTGCACGCGCGCGAGAAGGCCGACAAGGAGCTCGCGGGTGTGCGGGCCCAGTTCCAGGTCCTCGAAGACGACGCGGTGCAGGCGCGCAGGGACCGTGACGCTGCTCTGCGCGACGTCGAGGCCTTCCGGGCGCTGTACGATGCCGAGCAGGCGACCGTCAGGCAGCGCGAAGCCGACTTGGTCAAGCTCGACAAGCAGGTCGAGGCGCAGAGGTTCCACCTGCTCGACCTCGACAAGATCAACGGCGACTTGCGCGCAGAGCTCGCGTCGACCAAGGCGCGCCTCGTCGTCGCCGAGGAGAAGGCCGGCAGGACCGTCGTGCGTCCCCATCTCTCCCATTCCGCGTCGTCTCATCCTGGCTGACGTCGCTTCGCCGCCACGCAGGTCGAGCACATCCGCGTCCTGGAGGAGGCGCAGCGCCTGCAGAACGCCGAGATGGACCGCATCCGGGCCGACCGCGACAAGCGCGACGCCTACGTGCGCACGCTCGAGCACGCCCGCACAGCTCTCACTCGCTCACTCGAGGACGTGCGCTCATGCCCTCTCTCCCCGAGCCGTGCGATCTGACGCGACGCTGACTCGCTCGAATGGACTACGCCGCGCAGCTCCAGCACCAGCTCGAGGCCGAACGCCGTGCCGGCTTTGCCAAGCAGGCTCCGCGCGACACGACGCCCGATCGCCTGCGCGACGAGCTCGCAAGCGAGAAGAAGGTCCGCGAGCTCGCAGAGCTCAACGTGGTGCGTCTCCTCGTCGTGCCTTGACCGCGACCTGCGGGCTGACCCTGCCCTGCCTCGATCACGCAGTCCCGCCTTCGCTCCGAGATTCAGCATCTCCAGTCTCTCCTCGATGCGTCCAAGACCGAGATGGCCGATCTCAAGCGCCGCAACGAGCGCGCCGAGCGCGACCTGCAGCGCGTCGCCGCTTCGGACCCGGACGAGGCGCTCGTGTCGCCGAGCAAGTCGTTCGCGTCGCCTTTCTCGAGCAACGCCATGCGGGATTCGCGCGTCGCCAATGCGCTGCCGAACCTGCCTGCGCCGCGTGTCGGCGGTGGGCGCACCGAGACGCCGTTCGGGTCGGGGACCGGCTCGGTTCACCAGTCGCGCAGTGCGTTGTTCATTGCTCTCGGTCTTTGCCATTGGCGTCAATGGCTGACGTGTCCTTTCTACAGCCTCGGTCGACCTCAAGCGGGCCTCGCTGCAGTTCCCGCTCTCGTCGAGCCCGTCGAACTCGCTGCCGCCGCCCTCGCCTTCCCGCGTCCGCCGCTGGGAGTAGCCTCGCCGTACCCCCACACTGCCTCCTTTCGTCTTTCTCGTGCGTCCTTCCTCCTTCTCTCGTGCTACGTGTCTGCATGCTCACTCGCCTGTCGCAGCGTCCAAACTCGCAGACCCTCTTTCCCTTCCCCTCGTCGTGTTGCACTCCTCGCCGCCCTCTCTTGTCTGTCGCCCCTACCGCCCGCATCCGATACATACCTTGCCTCCTCTCGCTCGGACTGCTGTATTCTCCTGTACGTGCGATGGACACTGTTTCCCAGCGTGCTGCACGGAGGGAGGTACTCCGAGGTGAGGGAGAGCCGGAGGTCGTGGGTGCCTGCCAGCGGGCTCCGTCTCCTGTTCCTGCGGCAGGCAGTTCGAGGCGAGTACTAACCTGCGAACAAGCGTCGCATGCTGGGTGAGGCCTCGTCGGCGATCGAGCCCACGATGCGCCTCCGCGCCCGACTTTCCAGGCGGCGCCAGCTCGCGTCGTCACCCTCGGGAACCCTTCGTTCCCTGGCCGACTCGTCGCTCGGTGGCGACGCGACCTTCACCCACGCGGCGGCGAGTCGGGATGACCTTGGCTGGACTGTCTCGTTGAGTCACTCGCCCTGTGAGTTCCCCTTCACTCAACCCCCTCAGCCTGCTCTCGCTCACTCCTCACGACGCAGGCCCCTGGCTCCGGCTCGCACCAGCAACTGACCCTCCGCGAGTGCCCTGGAGCCGCCCCTTCGCCTCAACAGACCCCCACATGACCCGTGTCAACCCGCGCTCGGGCCCCTCCTTCCCGCTGACCGTTGAGAGCCCCTCCCCCCTCGTCGCCGCCGATTTTGGGGTCCCCTCGAGGCTTGGCACGGGATCCTGAGACAGCGAATGGTGCGGTCCGTGGCGGAGGAGGGGTGGGTCCTCTTGAGTGGCGCCCACCGTCTGCACGCCTCTCTCCCTCCTTTTCCTCACTCCCTTCCCCTCCTTCCCTCTTCCCCTCTTTCCCGCCCCTCCTTGTCCTCTTTCCCTTTCTCGCTTTCCTTCCCTTTTTCACCTCCGACCCACTCACAGCACACTCCTTCACTCCCTCGACTGGCTCGAGCGATGAAGCTCTCGCTCCTTCTCCTCCCCGCCCTCGCTCTGGTCGGCGTCGGCTCCCTCGCGCTCGCTTCAACCGACCCTCTCGCACTCGCCAACGACGCTTCGCCCCAGCTCGACAAGCGCATGAAGGCCGACTCGGTCCGCGTCGAGGCCGACGTGCGCGCCCAGGTCAAGGACGCCGGGCACCACGACTCGAAGCACCACGGCGACGGGCAGGACGTGCGCGTCGACGTTGAGGTGCAGGTCGAGGTCGAGGTGGACCGCCACGGCGACGACATCATCGACGGCTGCCCGAGGCGGTATCACCGCGACCGTGCGTCTCCCCCTCCTCCTCCCTCTGCCCGCTCATGGTCACTTCTGACTAGCTACCGCCTGTGCGCTCATGACAGGTCACCACCGGTGCGTCCCCAACGACGGCGAGGGCGGATGCATGCGTGGCTATCATCGCAACCGTGCGTGGCTTGAACCGCTTTTCTCCGTTCTCGGCGAGGCTCGGAAGCCTGACCCGCCTCGCTCGCTACCCTCGCTCGCGCAGGCAAGGGAATCTGCGTCCGCATCGACGTCGAGGTGGACGTCGACGTCGAGGTGGGACCCCGCCGCGGCAGGTGCCCGCGTCACTGGCGCCCGAACGGTGCGTCGTCCTGGCCTCTCCTCAGGCTCTCTTTCACAGCAGCGCTGACTCTCCGTGACCGCTTCGCGACTCACAGGCCACGGCAACGACGGCTGGGCCTTTGACGAGCACGGCCGCGGTCCTCCCTCGTGGTCGCCGCCTGGCTGGGCCTACTTTGGGCGCTCGCACGGCTGGGCCCCGTACCGCGGCTGGGTTCCGCCTCGCCGCTGGCGCCCCGTCGAGGTCTTTGTCCGCATCTGGATCCGCGTCACGTGGTGGGGTGCGCGCATTGCTCCTCCTCTCTCTCGTGTCGAGCAGTCGGCAGCTGACGGGCGTCGACGGCGCATGCAATGCAGTCCCGCCGCGCGAGTGGTGCAACTACTGGTCGAGCCGCTGGTCCCGTGGCTGGAGCGTCCCGGCGCACTGGGGCTGGCACCCGGCGACGTGGTCGTCCAGCGCCTAGTGCAGGTGCTTGCGCGGGCCTGTCGTCCTCGTCGTCGACCGGCGGCCGACCCTCTCTTCCTTTCTGCTCGCCCACAGCCTCACGTCGCCTGTGCTCGCCGGCGAGCTTTCTTGTCCACCCCTGCTTCCAAGTTGTCTGAAAGAGGCCAGTCCTCGCTCCAAGTTGTGCCATTTCCTCTCCGTCGTTGCTGCGCCGTGCCTCGTGTAGCGGGCGCCTCCCTTCCCATCGCGCAGGCTCAAAGCATACTTCGCCTCCCCGAGCGCCACTGGCTTCTCGACAACGACGAGAGCGGGGCGGGCGTGAGGGGAAGAGAGACTGCCTTCAGGAAGACGGGCGCGCCTTGGCCTTCGCAACTCGTCCATCGCCTCGCTCCCGCCCGCTCGCATGTGCGCCATCAGCCGGCTGTGCGCCAAACGTCGGCTGCTGGGTCGCTCGAGGGCCACAGAGCGGAGCACAAGATCTCTCAGGACATCCCTTGTCCTTCGCGCTACTTGGACGTGCGGGTGCCGTGCGTCGACGGCTCTCGTCCCGCGAGGCGCGGTCGAGACACTAGACTATCAGTCAAGCGTGCCTCGGCCCCGCTACAAAGGCGCGCGGGCCGCAGGAGAGGTGCAGCAGGGAGCGAGGCTCCGCGAGCGGCCCGTGCGCTTCTCCCCACTGGTCGTGTCGCGCGAGAGCCTCCCTGCACAACCGCGACCGTTTAACTCGCTCGCGTACTTGCTCTAGGCTCGCTCGGGCCGTCCCAGCCTGCCCGCCCGCCTGACCGCCTGCTCGCCTCCGTTGCGTTGCCCTCCCGAGTGTGCGTCTCGCCTTGCGCTCGCGGGACTCGCACGAGTAGCGCGCCTTGTGACTCCATAGCCTCGCCAGAACCATGCATTCGTCTCGGGGGTCAGCGGGAACAGGGCTCGTCGCCAGGGCGCAGCATGTCGCGACGCTTTGCCAGGCAGCATTTTCAGACTCGAGCTCTCGCGTGATGAAGGAAGAAGGGTGCTGGATGCGACTGCAGCGCCTAGAAGGAAGAAAACGACAAGAGGCGAAAGGGGGAAGGTTGGAAAGGAGCCAAAAAAGGGGAGGAGGGCAGGGGTCCTCTGTGCGAAGACAAGAGAGGAGCAAAAGGGGGTGCGCTCTACGCCTTGTAGTAGCCGCCGTCGAAGCCACGGTCAAAGCCGCGACCGTAGCCGTCGCCCTTGAAGCCGCCGTCATAGCCTGAGGAGGAGCGCGGGAGAAGGGAGACAGGCGAGTGAGCGAGAGCGGAGGAAAAGCGGGGAGGGGAGAGAGGCGCACCGCCGTTGTAGCCACCCTTGCCGCCGTAGCCACCGCGGTTAAAGCCGTAGTCGTTGTCGTACCCTGTGCGAGGGGAGAGAGGATGGGCGGGGGAGGTCAGCCGGGGGCGAGCAGGGAAGGAGCGGAGAGAGACAGCGAGCGCGCACCCTTGCCGCCGTAGCCGTTGCGGCCGCCGTCGTACCCGCCGTAGCCTGCGTGCGGCGCTTGTCCGCCTCAACCTCGAGGTCTAAAAAGGGAGACAGGCAGAGAGAACGAGAGCAGCGACGCACCGTCGCGGCCGCCGTCGAACTTGCCGCCGTCAAACTTGCCGCCATGGCCGTACCCGCCCTCGTTGTAGTCGTCGTGTCCGTAGCCGTTGCCGTAGCCTGTGCGAGGTGTGCTCTCAGAGAAGTCAGCGCGAGGGCGAGCAGAAGTGGAAGAGAGCAAGAGAGAGCGCACCGCCGTAGCCGCCGAGGCCGTCAAAGCCGTTGTTCCAGTCGCCGAGCGAGAACAGGCCGTCCTTGTTGTCAAAGTCGCGCTTCGAGTAGCCGTGACCACCCTTGCCGCTGTCGTCAACGACGGCCGTGTTCTCCTTGGCGACTGTCGGTGGGCGCGAGTGAGGAGGCGTCAGAGCGGAGAGAGCGAGAGAGAGCGAGAGAGGACGCACCGTTGGCGTTGTGCTCCTTGTACGAGAACTGCTTGTAGCAGAACTCCTCGTAGTAGAACTCCTTGTCGTTCGAGTCCTTCTTGATGCCGTCAAACAGGAACACGTCCTTGCCCTTGTCTGCGAGGGCGGGGCGAGTGTGCGGGGTCGCGAGGTCAGCACCCGAGTCTTTCCCTTCCCCACCGAGCAAGAGCAAGAGAGAAATACGCACCGTCTGTGACGAGGACCTCCTTGTTGTACTTGACCTTGTGCTTGGCGACGTCGGCGTACAGGTTGCGGTAGCAGATCTCCTTGAGCGAGACCTTGAGCGCCTTTTCTTGCTTCTTGAGGTCCGTGTCCTTGACGACGTCGAGGCCGCCGCCGTGACCTGCGAGAAGAGGGAGGAGGAGGCAGGGGGAGCGGTCAGTCTGGCGCTCGAAGCGGAGAGGAAGAGAGATGGCACTCACCACCGTCCGGGGCCGCGATGGCGAGCGCGGCACCCGCGAGAGCGAGGAGAGTCGAGGTGAGCATGTGGAGGTCGAGGTCGAGTCGAGGTCGACGAGGAGGGGAGGACGGGAGGTGGGCGAGTGGGAGGAAGGAAGGAGAGAAAGAGAGAGGCGAGCAGAGGGGGTCGTCCGGCTCGAGGCCGTTCGTCCCACCCTTGCTGCGAAGCCCTCGCGGCAGGATGACCCTCGAAGCTTGGCGCTGCAGGGCGGGAAGCTCGTCGCCAGAGGGTGGGACGGAGGACAAACCGCGCCGGAGACGGATCAACGAGCCAAGGCGAGTGTCGCGAGAAGCTCAAGCAGCACAGCGAGCAACTCCGGACCACGCCGCTTGTCGAGGGAGCGAGAGAGAAGGGGGGTCGAAGTGGAGAGGAGGACGAGGAGGCGAGGGGGGCTCGCATCACAAGCCGGAACGCGGCCGGTCAATCGCCTAGTCGTATAGCTAGGGTCATGAAAGCCTTCAAGGCTGCCACAGCGGCCCTCCGAGGGCTGTGTCGTGAACGAGAGCCCCCTCCTCCCCCTCGAGCTGATGAAGCCTCCTCAAGCGCGTCCGTCAGCTGGGCGCGCTGGCGCCGCCCTTGTACGCTCAGGCAGCGTCTGGGCAAAAAGGCGGAGCTGGCCCCGATGCACTGCGAGCTTTGTATCGTCGGGTGAAGTGGTCGAGGTCAACCGCGGCCTCCCTCGTCCGCTCTCTCCCTCCCCCTTCTCGGTCCCTGCTCGGACACGACCAGCTGCGTGCATTAAAGCGCACTCTAGAGCTGTGTCCAGCTCCGAAAGCCGTCCGTGGCTTTCCGCGCTCGCGCTCGGGCAGTGCCACCTCCTCCTCCCCGCTGGACGTACGTTCACTAGCTCGTGCGCTCGCGTCCCGCTTGCTGTGGCGCTCGGACGACTTCTATACGCTTCTAGCCAGTATTTCGCACGACCAGCCGCCTTCTGTCCCGGCTCTGAGCGCCTCCGAATCGCTGGTGCCACCCTCGCCGCCTCTTGCACGCGATTTCCTCGCTTCGCAGTCGCCACCTGCAGGCTGGGCGGTCATCAGCAACAGCTGAGAGAGGGTGGGACGAGCTGCGCCGAGCCGACTGACCTGCGACTCGCACCCTCTGCTCCCTCTCTCCTCTCTCTTCCTTCTTTCCTTCCTTCCTCCGCTCCATCGCCCCGGCCCGGTCCTCCCTCCTCTCGACTCCTCGACTCGACCATGCTCTCCCAGACTCTCCTCGCTCTCGCTGGCGCGGCCATCGGCGTCGCGGCGCTCCCCTCGGGCGGCAAGGGCGGTGCGTCGTCCCTGTCCTCTCTTTGCTTGTTGAGCTCCGGAGGTCTCGAGCTGACTCTTGTCCTCGTCCTCCATCAACTCCACCACCACCTCCTCGTCCTCTTCCCCTTCTTCCCCTCGTCCTCCTCTCCCTCGCACAGGCTACGGCGGCGGCCACGGCGACTATGGCCTCGGCGACAGCCTCATCGCCGAGACGGACTTTACTCAGAAGGACGCGCGCGAGTCGGTCTCCTACAAGGAGATCTGCTACCGCAACCTGTACGCCGACGTCGGTGCGTCTTGGAAATCCTCCTCTTCCTCGGTGAGAGAACCAGCGACTGACGACGCTCGCGATCGACAGCCTCGTTCCACCTCCGCACGGCGAAGGAGGTCGCGCTTGAGGACGGCGAGTCCTCCCTTCCGCCCGCGAGAAGGCCGCGCACTGACCCTTGCCCGCCCACGCCCACACGCTGCAGCTGGCAACTCGGACGTGTTCCTCTTTGCGGCCGTCAAGAAGGACTACCAGGACAAGGAGTTCTACTACGAGGAGTTCTGCTACAAGCAGACGCACAAGAAGGAGCACAACAGCAAGGGTGCGCCCGCCGCTCGCTTTCTCTTGCCCCTCCAACGCCGGACCCGAGCCGACCCCGGCTCTCTGCCCTTCCACTCGCAGTCAACGCCGAGTCGGTCGTCGTTGGCCTCAAGGAAAAGCGCGACGGCGGCCTCGGCCTCGACGGCGGCATTGGTCTCGACGGCGGCATCGGCGGATACGGCGGCGGCCTCTCGGGCGGCTTCTCGCAGGGCGGCATCGGCGGCGGCATTGGCAGCTACGGCGGCTTTGACGGCCTCGG
>SOZI01000101.1:0-70207 GCA_006352295.1 Rhodotorula diobovata | reverse complement strand
GACGACGGCGCCGATCGCTGTCGCGCGTTGGGCGTTGGCGCTGACGACGACGAGCGGGCGGATCGAGATGAACTGCCGCCCCCTGCCGTTGGCGAGCGCCACGCGGTACGTCTTGCCGAGGCCGAGCGGGTCGGGGACGACGAGGCGTCGGCGAACGCCGCGAGGCCCGGCATGGTGAACTGCTCGCCCTCGTCCTCGTCCACATCGTCACCGTCTCGCACGTCGCCGGACTGCCCGTCGTCTTGAGCGTCGAACGAGAAAGAGGCTGACGCCGTACGTGTCGGGGATGTCGAAGGTGAGCGACATGCTCGAGTAGTGCCGACGCGAGCCGCTCGCCGAGCTTCCTCGCACCGCGACAATCCTAGCTCCGACCTGCGGCGAGCAGGCTCCCGAAGGACTTCTCGGAGTAGGTGCGGCCGCGCGGGGGGGGTGTGCACGGCGGGCGAAGGAGACGAGGGGAAGCGGGGACGCACCGGCGGCGAGGTCGACTTGGACCTGCTCGGCGTGCGCGCTAGTCGTTGATGCCGAGAGTGTGGCCGTTGAGCTGCTTGCTGATGCGGCTTGTTGAGGCGGCGCGTCGGTCGACAGCTGCTGAGGATTAGGTGCGAGCTGAGCGGCGGCCGAGGGGTACCAGGCCGGGAACTTGGTGGCTGCGAGTGGGACACCGCACAGCAAGTCAGCTCGGGCGACCTACAGGGGGCCATCTGGCGTGTGCGAACGGCCCGACGCTGAGGGTGGAGGAGAGGGAGCTCACCGTCGAGAAGCGGAACCGTAGCTGCAGGCCTCGTGCCGCGTTCATGCGTCCAATGGGCACTCGATCTTGCGGCAGGGGATCTTGCGCGGCTCCTTGGGCTCGGGATCAGCTGCGCGAGAGGCGAGATCAGGACGAGGACAACAAACATTGGCCGCGAACGGCGTCGGCGCCGCAGGACAAGGTGGAACAGAGCTCGACGCACTCGTAGTCATGTTGTCGGTCTTCTGGAGCGTGTTTGGACGGGCACAAGCCGCGAGCGAGAGGAGGTGTGGTGGACGGAGGGGGCTTGCCGGGGACGCGCGACCGGCGAGCTGCGCCGGCGCGCTGCGCTGAGGCCGGCGCGCGTCGAGCCTGGACGCTCTCGCAATCGCGGCGCCGAGCGACTCGCAATCGCGCGAGCGCACATGACGCTTTCGCGCCGTCGAGACCTTCGCTTTCGCGCCTTGCTCCAAGCTATAATCGCTTCGAAATTTCATACCCTAACTGGGCTCGCGTCCCCCTCGCGCCACACATTCTTTGCCTCGCTCACGACCGCCCTGTCAGCCTGGGCCTCGGTACGGCTGTTGCTCTGAGTGCTATGGACTGCAGCTTCTCTGAGCATCTGTCTGCGCCAGCGCCCGTGCCGTGGCTGCGTCTCCCGCTTCCGCTTTCTTCGAGCCATCCTCCTCGAGCGCGTTGTCTCGCCTACAGCGCAGTGCGGACGTTCTTGCTTGCACCGCTTGCAGTCGTCGCTGTCACGAACGGCTTCGGCTGCTCGCCACTGTCGGACCTGTCGCGTCGCATGACGAGGCATGGCCTCCGCCGTGCGTCTGCGAGCCACTCTCTCCTCGTCCTCATCGCGTGCTGAGCGGTGCTTGCCGCCTGCAACTCGCTGACCAGCTGCAGTGCGCACACGGAGCGCACCTCGTCGCGCTGACGCTCGGCGGCGGCTGGTGCCTCGCCGTTGTCGTCTTTCGCTCGCAGCAGCTCCCTTGTTCTCGCACGGCGACTCCGCCGAGGCGTTTTGCCAAAGCCTGACCATGCTCGCTCTCGAGCGCAAGCGGACTATTCCAGGGTTCGCCGGGAAGCAGCGCAGCGGGGCGGGCTGCGAGTACGCGGTCTTCTCGTCGCGTTGCTTCTCCCCCTGCGAAGACCGGCGGCCCCGGGCCCGCTCGTACCGCGCAGCAGGGCGTGGCCTCGTGCGCCGGTCAGGGCGTGGGACTCGAGCGAGCGGGGACCTCCCGTCGTTGCGAAGACGAGCAGCTGCACCCGTCCGCGCCCCTCCTCCTTCCGGTCGTGGTCGCTCGGTCGAGCTGAAGCTCCCGTCGCGCGTGCAGGCTTCCTCCCTTCAGGATGTGGGGTGGGTACATACGCAGCTCAAGTTTTGACCTTGCCCGCGCCGATCCAAAGCAGCTCTCGACCAGAGTCGGGCCTGCTGCAGGCCCGCCGGCAAAGCAGAGAGCACTTCCGCGAGCGTTCTCGCAGCGCAGCGCGACACTCCCCGACTTCCGCAGTCTGCGAATCAAGCGGGGAAGATAGAGGTCCGACAGCCCTTCGAGCGCGAGTCGGAGCGAGGCGGCCCGATTGCCCGTCACTTCCGCATGCACCTGCTCTCTCGAGCTCGTCGAGGGTTTCTTCGCGAGGAACGTGATGCAGATGCTCCCAGAGGGGCGGACTCATGGCCGGGCACGTCACCGAGCAACGTACGCCATGCCCCCCTTGTCCAGGAAGATTGCCGCGAGACGAGACCCTCACTCGGCTCGATCCGTCCCTCCCTTCCTCGTGGTCGAGGACGAGAAGGTGGGACCCAGGGACGACGGGGGCCACCTCGCGAGTGACGGCAATGTATCGAGCTGCCAACTGACGCAATCACGCGCGCATGAACCACAGAGTGCGTGCGGCCGCTGCCCGGACGTGTGCACTCACTGGATGTGCGAGTTGCGAAGGTCCGACCGCCGGCTGCGGTCAGATCGTCGAAGCGATCGAAGGGACAACTTGTCGTGCTCACCCGGACGCAGCAGTCGCAGCAGTTTGCGGAAAGGGACGACTTGTGGTACTTTTCATGCTAGAGAGAGCAAGGATGAGATGAATGGGGGGTACAAGCCACGACTGAAACGCGGCGACCATGAGGGCAGGGTAGGCCTAGAGAGACATGCACTTCTGGAGGTGGTGACTGATGGGTGACGGGATGCCCGGGAGAGGAGACAGACAGGGAAGATGACGATGAGGGCACAGACGAAGGCCCATGGACTGAAGGCCGGACGAGGACGAACGAGGGGGGATGAGCGCCGCATGAGTGGGAGGGCGCGATGCGAAGGTATAGACAGAGAGATGAGGGGTGGTGATGATGATGGTGACAGGCAATGTGCAGTGGATGAACGATGAATGCTGGCGAGGCGTGGGCGACTCAGAAGGTCATGCCGCGCTGGAGGCGGCCCCGCGTGAGAGGCTCCGACGATGCCGCCGCGGTGGCCTGCACCGCGCACGACATCTCAGCCGCCAGCTCGGGCGACTGCGGGAGAATGGGCGTGAGGGGGAAGATGCGAGAGATGCGGCGCGACTGGCGCGAGAGCGACGACGAGGCGGGGGCAGGCGCGGCGTAGGGGACGGCAGCGATCGAGTGGCGGTGCTCGGCAAGCGCAGTGGCAGGTGGGAAGTAGTTCTCGACGCCCGCGAACGAGTGAGCGCGGGCGACGCGAGTGGGCGCCAAGCCTGGGCGCGATGTGGAGAAGGGCGACGGTGAGGGAAGATTGGCCCACCCGGTGGAGGACGACGCCATGAGCGGCGAGAAGAGGGGCTTGCTCGACGACCTTGCCATCGACGCGCCTCCGGGCGCGACATGCGACGGGAACGCGCCGAGCGTGGGCGTCGACACGGTCGACTGCGACCGAGCCATCTTGACGGCCCGCTCGTCCATCTCGCACTCGGCGAGCGAGATGCGGCGCTGGCGGTCCTCGACCTGGCGCTGCGTCTCGACCGGCGAGGACACGGAGCGGGTCATGGACGCGCCGCCGTGCGAGGGCGGCGGACGCGTGTAGGGGTGGGACCGCGTCGGCGAGCCGCTGCGCGACGGGAGGCGCGTCATGGGCGCCGACGCCGTTGCGGGCGCGTGGAAGGCAGCGAACGAGAAAGTCGCCGGGATGCAAGGCGAGGAAGCGTCCGATGCGACCGAGTAGACCGACGACCTGCGCGAAAACGCGGGCTTGAATGACAAGGCCTCGCCCGTCGGCGTCGTCGCGGCGGACCACTCGCCGGATTCGCTGGCGACAAAGAGCGACGACGACGAAGATGCCTCGCTGGAGATGGACGAGCCCGAGTAGAACGGCGACGGGTTGGACGAGCCGTCGCGAGGCGCGAAGTAGGACCCCGTCTCGTCTTGCGCCGACCCGCAGTTGAGGGCGAGGCCGGTGAGCTCGGCAACAGGGACCTCGTCGTCGTAGCCGAGGATGCTCGACGACTCGGAGCACGAGTCGACCGACTCGTCGGCGAATAGGCCCTGCGCGAGGTGGTCCGGGTGGATAAAGACGCCCTCGAGTACAAAGTCGCGCTCGTCGTCGCGCTTGGTCGCCGCAGTGTCGAGTACAGGCGTCGTCATGATCGAGAAAGATGCAGTGGACATTGTGCTGGCGGAATAGATAAAATGCTGGACGCGTCGAGGGTGGACGGAGGTCAGCTCTGTAGTCCTCGAGGCTCTTGGCGGGCGCGTTCGCCGCTCGTCTCCGACACGACGAGGGACTCAACACACCTCAAGAGAAATCGCGGAGGAGCTTGAGAAGGCCGACGACGAGTGAACGTGACGGGAAGGAAACGAGGTGGGTGGATGCGCGTGTGGAGAGGACGTCGCGAGCGGACAGGGGAGACGGTGCGCGGGGGAGACGGTGCCACTGGACGAGGCCGGGAGAGAGCAGAGACGACAAGCAGCGACGACGTCGACGAAGGCGGAAGGAGGGAGTGGGGAGCAGGAGGAAGCGAGAGAGAGGAGCCCGACGAAAGTGTCGCGCTGGCGGACCGCAGGAGCTGAGCAGTGCGCGCGAAATGAAACCTTCGGCGACGGAAGAGACGGGCACAGGAAGCGTCGTCGGAACGGCAGGGCGAACGTGAGGGACCGATTCTGGGGTCAGGGCGCAAAGGTGGGGTCACGGAGGGAAGGGGTCGTCTCCCCGTCACGCACGCCGCCTGCTGGTGCGGATGCATCGACGCTGCGCTGCTCGCGCGAGCATGCGTGCATAGCTCGACCCTGTCTCCTTCTGGCCAGGCCCACACAGATGGTCTCCGGTCAATGCGCACCTCGAGCACCCTCACGGAGCAGTCGGCGACCAGCGCGCTTGCGCCTGGGCAGTGTGCACCGCTCTCCTATCGCTGGCGAGAGCATGCGCGTGCGGCTCGATCATTGACGGGCTCCGCATTTCTCCACGCCGCCCGGCCTTCTCCCCGGACTCAAGGGCTCAGGGGTGAGGGCAAAAAGAAGGCAGCACACGTCGCGACTCGACCTTCGCACGCGCTGAGAGTGCCCTCGCCGCTCTCGGCGCATTTGGCCGCCGAAAGCCCCGGAGCGAGAAAGGGTGATCGCTCCTTCTCGTGGCCGAGGGCCGCACTGCGAATGCGTGCAGAGTGCTCGAGCGAATGCGCCACGCTGCCCGCCCGAGGACCACCTGGCGGCGGCACAGTGCGCCGTGTGCGGTGGGCACTTGGCACCGAGCCTCAGCACCTTCCCTGGTCCGGCCCACGTCTCCGCACGTGCATCTCGCCGCCTCATCGCCCGTCGCACAGAGATTTTGCTACCGCCGCTTGTACTAGACTCGCCTCGTCGATGCACGGCAGTGAGCTGGGGTTTGTCGGCGACGGCCGGAGACACTCGCGATCCGAGTCTCCGCCCGTCGGGGCTACTTCTGCGGGTCACGAAGAACTTCGAGAGATTGCGCTGGAGAGCACCTGCATGCAGAACTTGTCTCGCCAGCTGGAGCGCAGCTGTGAAGGGACCGCCCGGGCCCCGACCGCGCGCGCGGAGGACGACCTTCGCAAGTGAGTTGGCCCGCCTCACAGCGCGAGCTCTTGATTGACTACCGAGGGGATCTAATCCTGCGCTTACTCGCACATGTAGGCACCCTCGCGCCGAAACGCACATGCACTCTCCGCACCTGGCCTCGGTGTCGGCGACGCCGCGGCCCCTTCGAGAGTGTGATGGTTCCCTCCGGCGTGTGACTGCCTTCATTCTCTCATACAAGGGGCCCGGCACGACTGCATAGCGCAGACTTACAATTGTGCAAGCGCTCGGTAGTAGTCAGCACATGCATGTGCGCAAGGGCAGGGTCGGCTCATGCGAGCCTCGCCGGAGGCAGCCAGCCATGCTTGCAGGGTCCCCGGGTTGGTCAGGGTAGCTCACGTCGCCGTTGACGACCATGTACTGTGTGACGATCCGCTCGTCGGCAAGCTTCAATCGAGTGCTGGCTCCTCGAAGTGAGGTACCGGTACCTGCGCGGAGCTCTCCGACGGTCAGGCCTCGACTGCGCTCAAACTGCGCACGCTCGTCCCCACTGAACTCAGCTCTGACCTCACACTTCGACAGCGGCAGGGCACGAACGACGTAGTATGGCGCGCAAGTCGACCCTGCCGTTTTTACCGGGACAAGAGAGATCGACGGCGGAAGGGGAGTTACCGGACGAGTCCACGACGTCGACGTCCAACGGCTTGCGATCACGGCCCACGCTGCTAGGTCTCCGGGACCGTGACGGACCAGAGCGAGCCTCTCTACATCGACACGCGCTCACACCCTAAGCGAGCGCGGTAGAAAGGGCCGCCAGCGGCCTCCGGCGTCGCCCTGAAGAATGTGCATGGCGCGAGGACCCGGCCTTCACCTCGTCGCACCTCAGCGCGCGCGACAGCGATCGCATAGACACGGACTCGGCTCACATCGCATGCAGGCCCGAGAGAGAATCATACAGCCTGTCGGATTGCACCGGGGTGGGTGGTGGTAAGGGGTCCTTCCCCTGTCCTGGATCACATTTCTAGAGCGTCTTCTCGACCATGGTGATGCCCTCGGCCTCGACACCGTCGAGCAGGGGCTGGACAATGTCCATCGAGTAAGGCGCGAGGACACCCTTCTGCGCAATGGTGCCGTCGAGGACGAGCTGGGTCGCGATGCCGCAGGGGACGCCGACGAGCTTGGCCATCGACGACGCGTCGCCGGTGCCGATGGGGGCGCCGTAGTCGAGCAGGGTCGACGTGCGGGTCTCCTATTGGACGGGGGATGCCAGAGGGGAGGCGGCGTTGAGGAAGAAGGTTGGGGAAAGGGGAGAGGCAGGAGGGCCGGCGGGAAGGACGAGGTCAGCCGACGCGCAACAAAGAACAACAGACACCTGCCCGTCAAAGGCAAGCATCGCAGCGAAAGAAGGAGCCGCAACCGCACCGTCGTGCCGTCGGCGTTCTCGATCTCAAACTTGTGCTGGAGCATGACCATGTCGCGCTCGCCCTTCTCGTACTGCATCTTGGCCTCGAGGGTCGCGCACAGCGTGTCGAGGAGGTTGCCGCGCGGCGTCACCTTGTCCTGCGAGAAGAGGCCGATCCAGCGCAGGCCCGACACGATGCGCTGCTCCTCGGCCTCGGACGGGAACGACGCCTTGGCCTTGACGGCGGCGACGAGGGAAGCCTCGTCCGACGCCTGGGCGCCGAGCGCACGCTGCGTCACCTCGGCCCAGGGCAGGGCGACGGCGCCCTTTGCGAGGAAGTCGACGGGCGACTCGTCGAGGAAGCCAATGTCGACGAGCGTCTTGATGAACTCGGGGAAGCCCTGGTAGCGGAGCGTGCCGCGGACAACCGTGTCGGCCTCGGGGATGTTGTAGAACTCGCGGAACGGAGTCGAGTCGCGGTTCGGGTAGGCGACGAACGCGAACGCCGGGTTGATGAAGTAGGGCTTGGCGTGCTTCATCAGGTCCTTGCCCTCGACCTCGACGAGCTCGCCCTTGGAGTAGAGCTTGGCCGAGTTGCCGAGCGCGAGGAGGACACCGCGCGACGACCACGAGAACTTGTAACCGAGGGGGTTGTCGGCCGACGCCGGAGCGGGGAGGCCACCGCAGTACGACACGAAGCCCTTGATCTTGCCGCCGGCCTGGTGCACCTCGTTGATCGTCTTAACCGCGTACAGGTGGTCGATACCCGGGTCGAGGCCAATCTCGTTGAGGACCGTGATGCCCGCCGCGACCGCCTCGTCGTGGAGCGCCTTCATGGCCGGCGAGACGTACGACGTCGTGACCACGTTCTTCTTGTGCTTGATCGCACTCTTGATGACGTTGGCGTGCTGAGTGTACGGGATGAGCGAGATGACGAGGTCGTGCGCGGCAATGGCCGCGTCGAGCGACGCCTCGTCACTCGCGTCGACGACGATCGCGTCCGACTTGCGCGACAGCGACGCGGCGAACGACTGGGCGGTCGAGAGGGTGCGGCAACCGATCGTGAGCGAGTTGTCGGCGCGGCGGAGGACGTACTCGGCCGCGGGCTGGGCGACAAAGCCCGAGCCGAGGAGGAGGACCTTCTTGGGCGACGCGTTGGCTGGGACGGGCTTCTGCAGGCTCTGGTCGACGACCTTCTGGGCGAAAGTCGGGAGCGTGAAGGCCTGCTTGTGGACCGCCTTGGACCAGTAGCGGCAGTTCTGGAGGTCGCGCACCGGGGTGCGGAGGTCGCGGTCGCCGTCGAGGGTCGCCACGACGAAGCCGATCGTGCCCGAGGGGTAGGTCGGGATCGAGGTCCAGCCGAACTCGGCCTTGGGGAAGAGGCCGCGCGACATGGACATGAGGTCGTTGATGAGGGGGAGGTGAAGCCAGATGCACTCGCCCTGGGTCGAGATGGTGCCACCGGCGCGGAGCGACTCCTTAAGGAGCTGGAAGTAGGGCTTCTGGAAGAGCGAGTTGGCCGGGCCGACGGGGTCAGACGAGTCGGTGATGATCACGTCGAACTCGTTCTTGTAGTCGTTGAGGAACTTGAAGCCGTCGCCGATGAAGAGGGTCACGCGCGGGTCGTCGTACCCGGCGGCCATGTGGGGCAGGTAGAGCTTGGAGACGCGCGGGACGGCCTCGTCGATGTCACACAGCGTCGCCGACTTGACGCTCGGGTGCTTGAGGACCTCGCGGAGGACACCGCCGTCACCACCGCCGATAACGAGGACCTTCTCCGGGTTCGGGTGCGACGCGAGCGGGAGGTGCGCGATCATCTCCTGGTACCTGCGAGGCGTTGCGAAACGGGGTGTAAGCTCGAGTGCGAAGCGGGAGAGGAGAGAGCGGCACGAGAGAGACTCACGAGAACTCGTCGCGCTCGACGCACTGCAGGAGCCAAAACGGAGTCAGTCTCGTCCTCGTCAGCAGGCACAAAGGCGGACAGAGGGAGGATGCGCACCTGGATGGCGCCGTCGAGGACGAGGACGTTGCCGTGGTCGGTCGACTCGAAGACGAGGACGTCCTGGAAGAGCGACTTCTCGACGTGGAGAATCTTCTTGACGCGGAGCGTCATGGCCTGACCTGCAGTGCCATCCCCTTGCGGGTTGCGGTCAGTCGCCGGCAGCGAGCGGAGGAGCAGAGTCGGAAACTGGGCGACGAGGTGCGAATCTAGCGAGACGGCAAGACTCACCAGGCCATTGCTCCGAGATCTCACTGCATGCGCGGGCACCGCAGGATGTCGGAGTGTCAGCGGGCCGCACGAGGAAAGAGACGGGGAGGAGGAAGGCGACGAGTCGAAGCGCACCGGAACCAGCCGTCTGGGGGGACACGGGCGGGATGCAGGTCAGCTCAGGTCTCTTGCAACACGTTGTGGGACCGTGTACGCACCCACGATGAGCGGGTGGGAGAGCTCAGCGGCCATTTTGAAAGGGAAGCTGCGGCGTTGGGAAAAGATGAGGCGCCGTCAGGACTCGCTGGGCAGGGCTGGCGGGTGCAAGGTGGGTCCAGGTAGGCCATTCATGGCGGTGCAGACTCACAAGGAGGGATAGAGGGACCTGGAGGAAGCGAGAGGGTCGCGCCTGCGCTCCTCCTCTCCCCGTGCTCCGGCGCCCGGCGGCCGACCGTCTCCTCCGCGGACTTCTGATCACGTCCCTCTGCGCTCGACTCGCTGGTCGCGGTCAGCTCGCCTGCCCCCTTCTTTCGAAGGACTGTCGCCTTGAGCCAGACACACAGCCCGCTTGCTGGCATCGCCGCCTCTCGCGCTCGACGTCGTTCAACCTCTCGGCGCTGGTTTCCGGCTCCCTCGCGGCGCGTGGGGCAAGCGCACAACGTGCACACGAGGACTGCACGAGATGCCGAGCGTCACTCGGTCAGCTGCAGCGCAAGGAGGCGTCCAGCCAGACGCGCACCGTAACGACTCGGCGCCCGCGACCGCCAGGCGGACCGTCTTCGCAGAGCGTCGCGAAGCCGCCGGACAACCATCGACCATCTCAATTGACTCGGCCTCAGGGGTGACGAGCGCACCGATCGGTCTGGGCCTGAAGACGCCCCTCAGCGCGGTACGACGACGCTCGCTCGTTCCCCCCGCCGAGGAGGCCGGTCCGCACGCTTTCAAGGTTCCGACAGCCACCACAGACCCCGTAGCGCCGACGTCCAGCTCGTCGGATTACCTGCAGCAGGCGAGGGCGTCGATCGCGCTCGGCCACGTCGGCGGAGCGGCGGACGACGGGACGCGGTCGTCGTTTGAGGCAGGGGCAGCCGGGCCACCACCATCAATCGCTCAGGCGATAACATCCTTCCTCGCTGCACCTTTCCGCTCGTCGCGACCTTCCTCGTCTTCGCCCGTCGACCCCATCCTCGCCATCCAGCCCTCCGACCTGCGCCGCGCCTCATTCCTCAACACCTCGGCAGGGTCATCCAGCGCAGGCGGCAAGTCACCCAAACCGCATCGGGATCCGTCCACGTTTGGTCAGGGAGGACCTGCACTCGTCTCGCTCAATCTCGTAGGCGGCCGCCGAGCTCGCCGCAACCTCCGCGCCGGCGTCCTCTTCCTCGTCGCCGTCCTGGCGATGCTCAAGGTCTTCCGGCTCGCTCCATTCTCTGCACCGTCACCGACATCAGTGAGCGACAGACTCGTACTCAGCGCCGACGAGGTCGCCGCCGTGCGCGACCAGCGCGCCAAGAACTTGTGGGCCCCGCCGGAAAAGGGGGTCCACGTCGAGGCGGACGGGCCCATTGACGGTCACGAGCACGAGTCGACCATCATCTTCCTGCATGTGCGTCCGTCTGATTCCCTCAGGTAAGTCCAGCGGCTGACCGAAGCGCCTGTGCGCCCCCGCTCTGCAGGGGCTAGCGCAGGTCAAGAACGACGCGTTCATGCCGGGGTACCTGCACAAGCGTTTCCCCAACACGCGCTGGGTCGTCCCACTTGCGTGCGTCGAGGCCTGTCCGGTCGGCGAGTGCTCGAGCTGACCACTTTCTCCTCGCCCGTCCGCAGCGAGAAGCGCACTGTGAGCGTCTTTGACCGGGAAGAGCCCGCCTGGTTCGACGTCGCCTCTTTCCCGTACGACTACGCCCGCGACCGCGACGACGAGGGCCTGTACGCCACCGCACGACGCATCAACCGCCTCGTCGCGCAGGAGCGCGCGCGCCTCATCCGCGCCCAGCGGCACCGGACCGGCGCACCCAAGTTTGCGAGCCCAAGCGAGCTCGACGCGTCGGCGGAGGACTTTGGGACGCGCGAGGAGCGCGCATGGGGGAGCAGGAGGATCATCCTGGCGGGGTTCTCGCAGGGCGCGGTCGTGAGCTTGCTTGTTGGGCTCACGCACCCGGTGCGGTTGGGTGGCGTGGTGGTCTTCAGCGGGCTCTTGCCGCTGCGCGAGGATATGGCAAAGGTGCGTCGTCTTGCTCGGTCCCGACGTTTGCGCTGGGTGGCTGACTTGACCTGCCCTCGCTTCGTCAGCTCACGTACGACCTCGACCGACGAGACCTGCCTGTGTGGTGGGGCCATGGCGGAGCCGACGACGTTCTCACGTGCGCTCTTCCTTCCTCGCTCTCCCGGCGACGCCCTGACGCACCGCGCACTCGCAGCTTTCCCGACGCGCTCGCCTCGCTTGCGCTCCTCTCGCCCTCGGCAGTCCCCGACAAGCTCAACACCTCTGTCCCTTCGACCGCCCTCGCGCTTGCCCACCCGCGATACCGCCTCAACCTCACCGACGTCACCTTTCGCTGGTGGGACGCCGTCGAGCATACGTTTTGCTTGCCCGAGCTCGTCGAGGTCGACGCGTGGTTGCGGGACCTGCTACCGCCGAGCTCGAAGGGGGACGAACCGCTGCCTGCGATCGGCGCGTAAGACGACTCTGCATTGTGTATCTTGGTGCCATTGCTCGGAGGATCCAGCCTCTCTCGCGTGCGCGCCGCCTGTGCTCACTACTTCTTCGCACTCTCGAGGTACGCGGCAAAGGACCCTCCGTCCCCTTCCTGCGCGAGGGGCGCAATCGCGATCGGGCGCAGCTCGAACTGTGTGTGTTCGGCCGCCCGTCAGTCGCGTCCCTTCATCTGCGCTTGTCGAAGGGGCAGACGCACCTGGCTGGGATCCCATGCGCCTCCTGTCGTGTACACGTCCTGCTCGAGCAGCGAGCGTGCCTGCTTGAGGCTCTCGGCGCGGAGGAGGATCCACGAGCCGACCATCTCGGTCGAGTCTTCGTCGGCGAAGATGGCGCCTCCGGAAACTGTGCGTGTTCGGCGAGCGGGTCAGGGCGAGCTTCCCGGAGAAAGCAGGGGGGAGAGAGGAAAGCAGCGCAACTGATCCAGCCGCGCTGGAAGGCGACCTTGGCGTAGACGATGTGGGCCGCGCGGCACTCCATCCTTTGCCCGGCACGGCGTCATCGTCAGCGCGCGTCTCCTGGTGTGGACCGACGAAGAGGCTCGCGTGCGCACCGCTTGCTCCCCTCCTTGAAGTCCGGCAAGACGCCGTGAAACACCTTCATCTCGTCGGCAGGCTTGGGCAGAGGCACGTCCCACACGTTGGGCCCGTAAGGCGCGGGAGCAGAATGAGCGGGGCCGGACATGCCAGTTGATGCGGATGAGGGCCGGTGAGGAGGGGAAGGAGAGGTGTCAAGGCAGCTTAGGGAGACGCAAGGAGACGGGAACGGCGAGCCGAGCCTGGGCGCAGCACGTGCGGCCTTTTACCGGACAGCCGCATGAGTCAATCGCAAGTTGTGGGAGGGAGGCAAAGGGAGGCTCTTACGAGCTCGCTGGACGCTAGACGGGTAGGCGAGCCGCGAGTCTGTGAGCAAACGTGTGCGCACGCGGCCTTGGAGACATCGAGCACGGTGCGCGAGAGGATGGCTTTCGAGTGGTCAGGTCAAGCCGCGCCGGTCGACCTTCTCAAGCAGGCCCCCCGCCGGACCGACGCGAGCAGTTCTCTCTCCCTGCGACCTTCCCGGCTGACAGCGAGACTTCTGCATAGTGTCTGATAACAGCATTCGTGTGCACGTCTTCTCTTGACTCGGGACGAGAGTCTGTCTACTTTTTGCTCGCCTGGACAGGCGGCGACCGCATGCTGACGTTGGTGTCGACGTCGAGGAGCACTGCGCGCGCGGGCCGTGCGAGGCACGTCAGTTTCTTCGCACAGTAAGGAACGAGGGGGGGGGGAGGGACACACCCTTGAGCGCGTTGCGGGCACGAACGCGCGCAATCTCCTCCTCGCGCGGGAGGACCGTTTCGATGAGGCTCTGGTGCGGTTCGGGGTAGGGGAAGTGCTTCTTGAGGTTCTCGTACGCGACGAGGGTCTGCGAAGAGTGACAGGAGTCTGTCAGCGAACTCTCGTAATGGAGAAGAAGGCGCAGGATGACGCACGACACCGAACTGCGGCGACGAGCGGAGGACACGGGCGGGACCGCCCTTGAACAGCGCGGCAAAGCCCTCCTCGGCACCTGTCGCGACACAAGCAGCCGAGTCAGCCCTCGTGGTCAAGTCGAAGCGAGCTAGGGACGCGACTCACTGATCTTGCGGAACGCGTCCACGATGCCCTTGTACGTGCTCTCGCCCTTGCGCGCCTCAGACTGGAGGCGCGTCTTGATGACGTCGGCGGGCGTCGTCAGGTACGCGGCGGGCATGCCAGCGATGGCGGCGGCCGAGAGAGCCTCGCCGTACGACAGGACCTTGCCGTCGCGACCCTCGTGGAAGATGTCCTTCTTGAGGTGGGCGTGTCTGCGTGGGGCGTGCGTCCGCACGACGTCAGCAGGAGGCGTCAAGGGAAGGAGCAGAGATGAAAACCCACGCGGGGAAGTAGATGGCCGAGAAGGGGACGTCTCGTGCGAGGCAGGCCATGGCGCCCCTGTACAGTCCGAGCAGTCCCAAGCTCTTGACGATCTGCCCCGCGCTCTGCCGCGGTGCGCCCGTGATCTTGGCGTTCTCGCCCTGCATCTGCAGCCGGATCTTGACAATCTCGAGCGGGTTCGTGAAGACCTGGGGGATCGAGAAACGACGTGAGTGTGCAGTCGAGCTGGTCAAGGGCCGGGCCGAAGGAGAGACACGCACGACTTGGCAACCTCCGGCGAGACCACCGGCGGCGAGCTCCCAGGACACCTTGATGCGGCCCGTCTCCTTGTTGGTCGCGTACTCGCGCACCAGGTCGTTGACCGTCAGCTTGATCGCCTTTTCAGGCGCGACGCCCTGCGATTCCGGAAAGTCGCCGACAGTCAGCCTCATCGAACGAGCGAGTGCAGGCAGGCAGGGACGCCAGAAGAAAGGAGGAACGCACAATGAGCTGCGGTGGCAGGCCGCGGTAGAACCCGACAAAGCCCTCGTTCTTGTACACTTTTCGCACGCAGTCGAGCGAGTTCTTGTACAGCAGCTCGCCGACGACCTTGGAGCGCTGGTTCTGCATGCGGGTCTGCGCGCGAGGAGGACAAGAACGGGAGGGTTAGGCGCGGGACGGCGGGGACCTGAGAGAAAGCACGGGCGCACCTTGGTGAGGTCGATGGGGTATACTGCGGGAGCGCAAGGGGACCGGTCAGCTGCGAGGACCAAAGAAGGAGCCGAGAGGCAGGCCTACCTGCGGTCGCGCCCAGCGCGCCGGCGATTCCACCGAGCCCAAAGTAGTACGCCGACTGACGAGGACAACGAGCGTCAGTCCCTCGCACTCGTGCACCCAGACGCGCGCGCACGAGATGAAGAGCAAGGAGGTCGTCTCGACATACCTTTCCAATCTCGTGCATCGCGTTGCCCGCCTTCCTCTTGACCTTGCCCTGCTCGCCCGCGCCCACCGCTGTCGTCGTCGCCGTCCTGGGAGGCCCCCACTTGGCATCGAGGAGGCTTCCAAAGTCACGCAACCCGAGCCGGGGCTTGTCCTTGTCGCTGACGCCCTGGCGCGAAAAGTGGAAGATGATGGCCACCTCCATGGGCGAGAAGGTGCCGTATCGCATCGTGCGAGAGGCGTGGTTGGTAAAGTCGAGCGGGGTGATCTTGCCGTCGGGCGAGCGGGCGCACGCTTCGCGCACGACCTTCTCGACGAGGTCCATCTCGTGAATGACCTGCATTGTGGCGAGTGGTCATCAGGTCAGTCCTTCTGTCCCTCGACGAGCGAGCTGAGGAGGCAGCGGGCGCACATTGTAGAAGGCGATGCATTCCGAGTAGCTGATCTTGCCGCCGGGGACGACCTCGCTCACGGTGTCGAGCTTTTCGAGGACCGCGTCCGACAGCTTGTGCCGCGCGAGCTCGTAGATGATGCGCTTGAACTGGCCCTTCTCGATGTAGCCGTCCTGGTTCGTGTCAAAGTGGCGGAACGCCTGGCGCAGGCGCTCGCCCTGCAGGCCCTTGATGAGCTGGGTGAACTCGCTGCGCAAGGTGGAGATGCGCCGGCGCCAGTCAGCCTCGACGATGCAGGTAAGCAGGGAGAGCTGGCGCGGGACGCACTTGAAGCCGAGGACGTGGCCGCCGTCCTGCTTGCCGAGGTAGAGCTTGACCCAAGGGCTGTCAAAATCGAACGGGATGGCGTCGGGCCCGCGCATCTGCTGGAACGAGTTCTTGAACTCGTCAAAGAGCACCTGTCCGTCGCCGTTCGTGTCAAAGACGCGGAACGCAATCTGCGGGGCGGGAAGGCAGGATGTAAGCGTGAAGGCGCGACGAGGCCGACGTCGAAGGAAGGCCCGCGCAACGCACGTCATACTCGGCCGCGGGTTTCTTCAGCAGCTCCTCAAACGCGACAAAGTCGTCCCAGTCGACGCGCCCCGACTTTTTTCGGTCCGCGACCTTGAAGAGGATGCCGTACTGCTGCCGGCTGATCTTGGTAAAGTCGGATTCCGGCGCGACAGCAGACACAAAGTCGGGCTCGGTGAGGTAGCTGCGGGAGACAGACAAGCGTGAGCATCTCGACAAGGTCCAGAGGGCACGCTGGGTCTGCGCGCGCTGGCTCGGACCGCAAGCGCTGGGGACCTCGAGAGGCTCACCTCTCGCCGCCGATCGAGTCGCGCGTCGCGTAGCGGTGAAACGTCTTCTTCCACTTGTCGACCTCGCTGGGCGTCGTGTACTCTGCTTGGATGCCCAAGCTGGGGGCGGCGACGGCTTGCGGGGCCGAGTCGCAGTGAAGTGGGGACGCTGTGCACGGGCGCGCGCGATTGGGTCAGCTCGGGGGGCTCTGTGCATCGAGGGCAAGTGTAGTGCGCTCGGCGTGCGGTGCCAGGTCCATCCGGCTCGAGGCACCGCCCGCGGGATCGCCCCGAACGAGCCGACCGACGAGCTCGTCTCGACGGGTTCGAGCTCGCGGACGTTGTTGCGTGCGCCAGCCCTCGCGAGAGCTCAGACTGAGCGTGTCCACGCTGCGTCCACACGGACTCGATGTGTTGTGAGGTCGGGACGGGGTCCTCGACGAGGGCCGGACGGGGGGGTCGGGCGTGTGCGGGCGGGGCCCTTTCGAGGGCAGAGAGAGGGTGGGCGCGTACGGTTGAGCATGGTGTCGGTGGCCAAGAGTGCGGTGCGCAGCAGCTCGCGCGAGGAAGAGCTCGTCGAGGGAGAAACGGAAGTGAGGGGACTTGAAGACACCGGCCCTCCCCGGAGCAGAGTGGTGTGGGCGCTCCGTCAGGGGGAAGCAGACACTGCTTTCGACCAAACCCCCGACGCCCGGCGACATGGCCTGGCTCGCTTGCAGGAGCGCAGCTGCTACACTGCACACCCTCGAGTGCCGTTGCTCGCCTTCGTCGTACAACTGCACCGCCCGGCCGCCCACCGTCGGCCTCCTTCCGCCTCACTCCCCCTCGAGTCCTCCCCCTCACTCTCCTCCGCACGCCCCCGCCAGCTCGCCCCGCCTTTTCGCTTTGCCGTGCCAGAGGTCGCGCCGTTAACCGGTGACGATTTACATACTCCCAACGCTCGCTTCTGCCGGCCCCCCGAGACGGGCGCACGCTCCGCCTCGAGCGCACCTCCTCTCCCTCACGCGGCGTTCGCGCGGGCGCCTCCTGACGTGCATTCCTCCGCGGAGGCTCGAGCCCCTGCCTGTCCGTCTGCTGGACGTGCTGCTTGCTCTCTTTCCCTGCCCTGCGACTCGAGGCTCCAGTCGACGCGGCGCCCGACCCTGCGCAGCCCTGCGCTCGTCTCCGCTTTCACGCCGCATCCAGACCATGTCGTCCTCACTCCGCTCTCGCGTGCTGCGTTCGACACCACAGGTCGACCTACCTGATGCTGCGCTCTCTCTCGACGACTGCGTAGCCAGCTTCTATGACGACGTGCGTTCCCTACTCCTGCTGAGACGCCCCTGCGCCCGCCCGACTCACCCCCTCAGACACGCAGGCCTCCGCCCTCCACGCCTCCCTCACCGCGCTGACGGCTCGGTTCCACACCCTCCGCGCCCTCTCGGCGCGCCTCGCCGCCCTCCACCCCAACGACCTCTCAACCCCGACGCTCGCGCTCGACCTGCGCGACGCGCTCCTCGATGCGGCCAAGCAGCTGCGGGACATCGACGAGGGAGCATTCAGCCTGTGGGACGCCGAGGAGCGCGTCCGTGCGGCGTGCGGGCGCGGCGAGTATGCGCTCGATGAGCGGCAGACGGCTGCGACGGGGGAACAGGAGGGAGAGCTCGCCGAGCGGCGGGACGAGGTCGACGGGCTGGTTCGGAGGCTGCAGCGGCGCGTCAGGGAGGTCAAGAGGGAGGCGAGGGGCGAGGCGAGGGACCGGAGGAGGCGCGCGAGGCGAGAAGGCGGGGACGGGACTGAGCCGGAGCGGGTCGGCGACTACCTCGAGGAAGGGGTGTACGAGTTCCCGGTGCGCGGCGTCTTCTCCGGCTGGACTTCAAGTCTTTATCTGACTCGCTTCGCCCGCCAGCACCTCCTCACAAAGGACACTGTGCACGCGTCGCGATGGGTCGTCGAGAACCCGTTCACGGTCCTCTCTCGGTTGACGGACGAACTGAGGTCGCTCAAGATTCCCCAGCTGGTGCGCTTCCACAGTACGGTAAGCAGCGTGCGCAAGCTGCTGACTGAAGGCCTTGACTTGCACGGACGCACAGGTCAAGACTGGCTCGACGCCGGCGACGTTCGTGCCCGCGCCTTCGCCCCCGCCTCTTTACCACGTCGAGCCACCTGCGACTACAAGTCTTCGACATGACCCCTTCCAGACCTCTCCCACACTCTCCGACAACCCGACGCCAGCAGGCGTTTCCTTTTCCATTCGACGCACGCCCGACTGGAAGCGCGAGATCCTCACCAAGGCTGCGCGGGACAAAGCGCGCGGTGAGGTGACGTGGTCGCACCGTTTCTTTGACGAGGTTGCGCTCGACTTGAAGGAGGGCGCGAGGGAGATCAAGATCGCGACCGGGCGGGGGCACCGCGAGAAGTGGTGCGTTGCTCGCCCGCATGCCCTGCCCGCCCGGTTCTCGACTGACAAGCTCGACACCCCTCGCAGGATCATCTTCCTCGTCGTTGCCCTCTTCCCCGTCCTGCTCATCGCCAACCTCGTCGAGGATTTTCTCTCGTCCCGGCGCGAGTCGTCGTCTGCCTCGTCGCCTTCGCCCGGCTGGGGCGGTTCGCCGTCGTTGCGCCCGCTCGCGCCGACGATGGTCAACGAGCAAGGGGGTGCCGCGGTCACGGGCTTGGTGGGCTCGATCAAAGCAGAGCACGAGCTCCGGGAAAGGCGGAGGAGGAGCGCTGATTTCGACGCGGCGCTGGTGTAGCGCACCGACACGAGGTACTGCTGTTCTTGCTGCTGTAGCTCTGCGTAACATCCCTGCGCTCGAGGCTGTGGGGAAAAATCAGAGACACGCGCTCGACCCCCTCGCCGGAGAGTCCGGTCCACCTCCTGGGTGCGCGCACGGTCTCGCTCGCCGGGTTCCGCCCGTCCCTCTCCTCTTTGCGCTGCTCGCCACCCGCTCCGTCTCACCCTCGTCACTCCTTCACCTCTCACAGCAGCCGCACCAATGCAGCCCGTCTCCCCCAGCGACCCGTTCGCCGACCCTCGCTCGACGGTGCGTGCGCCCGTCCGCCAAACCTCCTGTCCGCCTCGCTCGCTCGCTCGCTCGAGCCACTGACATCTCTCCCTCGCTGCGACACACATAGTACGGCTACGACACGGACCTCCTTCACGCGCAGCCGCGGGGCCAGTCGGCGGGCGCGCGCTCGGCGGCGGGGACGGCAGTCGGCGCGGGCACGGCGACGTCTGCTGCTGGGACGGCGACAGGGACGGGACCACGCAGCGCGCCGCTGCTCAGTCGTACGAGTGTGGGGAGGAGCACGAGCGGCAAGAGTGCCGTGATGCCATGGTACACGACGTGGCCTGGCATCCTGGCCCTTGTGATTGCGCTCCTGCTCGCGGTGAGTGCGCCGGACTGTCAATGGTCGGCGCATCGAGCTGATCCTGTATGTGTGGTGAACGATATGCAGCTTGGACTTGGCGTCGGCCTCGGCGTTGGGCTTGGGACGCGCGACAGCGGGGACGGAGGCAAGCAGAACGCGGCGCAGGCGAGTGCGTCGCCTTCGGCCTCATTCTCCTCGTCCAACCGCGGGCCCCCTGACATCCTACCAGCGCAGACGGCGCCGCGACCAGGACCTCGTATTCGACCCTCTCCTCCATCGTCACCGCCGACGCGACCTCGACGACCTTTGTCCCCGTCCTCATCACGACAGGGTCCGCCTCGCGCGCCACCGTCGTCCAGACCGTCGGCGGCTCAACCGTCACCGTCGCCGCCCCCGCAGCGACGACCCCTTCCCGGGCGGTCATCACCGTCTCGGAGGCCGTCGCGCCCAGCACGCGCACCGAGATCGTCCAGGTGACGACCTTCGCGTCGACGCAGACCATCACGACGACACTCAAGGGCGGAGGCGCACGCGAGACCATCACACAGGTGGTGACGGTCAGGCGCACGGTGACGGCACAGGCGGCGGGGTTTGCGAAGCGGTCGGTCGGCTTCGGCGGGGGAGGGCTGGAGGCCTAAGGGACAGGGCGCGAGGAGCGAAGACGGCGCGGTTCGGGTGATCGCTCAAGATATGGGGTTCTTATGGCTCAGTACAGCGTAATATAGCGTCGGTTCAGCGCCAGGATTGAGCGAGAGAGCCGAGGGCAGATGAAGCAGGAGGGAAGGGCGTGGTGAGGTCTGAGGAGCGCACTGGGGCCGCGGACGTCTGTTGAGCGCGCAGGCGTGACCAAGCTGATCCGGGTGATCAAGCTGGGAGCATGGCCCACTCTCACTGTGTCGACGAGGCGAGTCGGCTTCGTCCAACCGGCATGGCTCGCCGCGGCACGAGGCTTACCTCTCGCACTTCCTCATTAGCGCTCGCTAGACCACAGCTTGCCCAAGGCCTGCCTCGAAGCTTACATGCTCGCCGCCCGCATCACCGCCGCTCCCCTCCGCTCGCTCGCTCGCCCTTCCCTTACCCTCCCCCACACGCACCGCACCTTCGCCATGTCCACCTCGGCTCAGAACCCGTGGGCAGACCCGCTGCCAAAGCCTGCAGGTGCGCGAGTCTCTCACTGATGTGTGCCTCCGCTGTGCTGACACGCTTGCGTCCGCAGAGGAGCTCAAGACTTACCTCGCCACGCTGCCTGACTTTGCCGACTCGAAGCGGCGCGTCCTTGCTTCCCTTTTGCTTGTTCGAGTCAAGGCTGACCCTGCCGATGGCCTTCAACAGCATGGAGGTCCGCCCGACTCACCTCGAGCACGCCGCCGTCGGGTGGAAGAACGGCTGGATCGGTCCGCCTCCTTCGTCTCCGCTCTTCCTGTGCTGCTCCCTCTGACTCTATCCTTTCTCGCGCAGTCAAGGCAGGCGCCACCTTTGCCGACGACGAGCGCACGAAAATGACAGGGTCGTGGTTCTGCCTCAGGGAGGAGTCGCTCGACAAGGCGCGGGAGCGGCTGAGCAAGGACGTGTACGCGACGGGCGGCGCGTGGGACATGTCCAAGGTGCGTCCGCCACCTCTCTGAGCATCGTGATGCGAGGCTTGCTCGAAGCGCGGCTGCAAAGCGGCGTCGTCGCGTGAAGCTCTCTGCCCTCCTCGGAACCCGTCCTGACCTCTCCTTGCCGCGCGCACAGGCGACCATCACGCCCGTAGCTGTCGCCAAGCACTAGGACAAGGTGAAGTTCCCAAGATTGACTCTGCAAGCTCGCAAGGCGGGCGAGAGATCCAAAGGCGGAGGAGAGTGTCGCGGGAAAGCTTTCCGCTCGTTTGGCTCAGCGCTAGGAGGGTGCGGCGCGGAGCGTTCGGGGCGGGTCGCTTGCACGACTGAGAAGGGAGGAGAGCAGAGCGCACAACGTCGCCGGAGCCGGAGCTTCAGCCGAAGTTGACCCTGACTCCGACTCGCAGTCGTTGCGAGCGGGTGCCCCGGGCGAAACCAGCGCTTGCGCTCCCTTTGCTGAGCGCTCTTGTCGCTTACTCCAGTCACGAACTGACTTGACTACTGCTTCCAGCGAGCGGCTGGGTGACTCAAACCCCTCTCTCGGCCGGGCCTCGGGGACGGCCGCACCTCATCAGCTTGAGTCGACTTCTCCTCGGTTTCCTCCTCACACGCCCCTCTTGGATCGCTTGCGCCTAGCTCCTCAGCCTGAACAAGCCGAGCATGCGCTTCCTGAACCGCTACCAGCCGCCTGCGCCCCTCGAGGAGGCCGACTGGCACGCGTCGACCCCGGCAGCAGAATACGATCTCAACTTCTGCTACGAACTGCCCGACGAGGCCGTGTTGCAGACAGAGGGAGTCAGGCTCGTGCCTCTTGTCGTGCGTGCCCCTCGCTCGCGACTCTGCGCCCCGCCAGGCTGACCTCCGGACCGTACCGCCTCGCAGCCGTCGCTCCACGCGTCCCGACTGCACAAGCTCTACAGCGCCCACCCTCAGGGCTTCTACTACCTCCCTTACGGTCCCTATCCGACGTACACGGCCTTCCTCACCATGCTCGAGGAGCGACGTCGCGAGCCCGGCACGCTCTTGTTCGCCGTGTACGACCTCGCCCTCGACTTCGACGACGGCAAGGAGGAGGAAGGAACGGACGAGCTGCGAGAGGAGAGGATTGCTGGCATCGTGGGCGTGCTCAAGTCGATGCCTGCAAACCGGATGACCGAGATTGGGTGCGCCTGCCTTTTCCTTGTCGCTCTCACTTTCCTCTCGCATGAAAGCTTACCATTCTTGCACGCACAGCCACCTACATATCCCCGCACCCTTCCAGCGCACTCACGTCCTCACCCACTCGATCTCGCTCCTCCTCCAATGGCTCCTCAGCCCTCCCCCGTCCGCCTCTCCCTCATCCCCTCCCGGCCTCGGCCTCCGTCGCGTCCAGTGGTTCGCCAACGCGCTCAACCTCCCCTCCATCCGCGCAGCAGAGCGCCTCGGCCTGAAGCTCGAGGCTGCGCACGCGGCGTGGGACCGCGTCACGGTGCCGGGCAAGGAGGGCGTCGCGCTGCCGAACTGTGTGCGCGGCGCGTGGAGGGAGGAGGAGGAAAAGGTTGGGAGGGGACGGCACAGCGCGGTGCTCGCTGTCGGGTGGGACGACTGGCTAGAGAAGGGCGGCAAGGAGCGCGTTGACGAGCTCCTCAAGAGGCCCGTGACCCAGCGCAAGGCGGCAGAGGTACCGGGCTTGCTGTCGGCATGAGGTGCGGCGTGCTCGCACAAACAGGATACGCAAGGCCACACGTAGAACACACCGCGACGAATAGACGACTTGGTTTCTGACGGACGCCGGTGGGGGACGCCTGGGCCTTCGCAGTGCGCAGCGAAGCGTCACGTCATTTTTTCGGACGCACGCGCCTCTTTAGCTTTTGCGCCTGACGAGCCCTTGGGTCTCGGGGATCTCCAGCGCAGCTCAGGAATGACCTACGACGCGCAGACAGTCATTGCCGTGCCCAATGCCAGCTGCTCCTCTTCCTCTCCTCCCCTTTTGCCTTCCCCTTGCTCCTCTGCTTGCCTGCGCTTCCTCGTCTCTACTTCTCTCAAAGCTCGAATCCTAGGTAGCATGGGACTCTTCACCTCGCACAAAGCCGACGAGAACGTCGCGCCTCCTCCCGCTGCAACCACCGCGACCCACTCAACGTCGCGCTCGCACGGAGGCGGCGGCCTCTTCAGCAAGCACAAGAACACAGCCCCGCCGCCTCCTGTCCAGCCCGAGCCGGTCCCGCAGCAGCACAAGAGCGGAGGGCTGTTCAGCCGCAACAAGAGCCGGTCGAGCGAGGACTTGTCGGGGTCGTCGCACCGCTTCTCCAAGTGAGGGCCCTCGCCTCTTCTTCCTCTGTTGACGCGCTGACGTCTCCTTCCGATAGGCACGATAGCCTTCACGGAGCGCGCACGAAGCTCGAGGCAGCTCAGCAAGCCGAATCCGAGGCGGACGCCGTGAGTCTCCCTTTGAGTTCCCGCTCGGTCGGTGTCCCGCAGCGCCACGCTCACCTTCCCTCACTCTGGCAGGCTCTCGCTCGCGCCCGCGCGGCGGTCAAGGAAGCGCGCCACGACATCCAGATGCTCGAACGCGAGGCAGAGGCGGAGGCCAAGGCGGCAAAGGAGAAACAGAAGCTCGTACGTGTCACTGCTGCCCTTCCTCCAGTCGTGAGCCGCGCCCTGACTGTCATGGCTGGCGACTCGCAGGCCAAGAGCTACCGTACGGCGGGGGACAAGCTGGGGAGACACATGTGACGAGTTCTCGAGCCCTCACGACCTTGACACGACCGCGACGACCTATCTGTCCCCCGTACGCTGTATCTCAATTGATATGTCAGTGCCTCCAAGGAGCCAGCGGCCCGGTGAGCGAAGGACACGCCGAGCCGGCCAGCGTCAATTCGAGCGAGAGAGCGGCGAACGAGCGTACAAGGACCTTCGGACTCGGAAAAAGAGCTTGCACGACGCGCTGCTCCGACGAGACCCAAACTACGAATGCCGCTGGTACAGCGGCATGGCGGGCAGGGCATCAGGATTCCGCGGGCGAGCGGACGGTGCCGGTGCGCTTGCTGGCTGCGGTCCGTACGCCGAGGACGCGGCGGAGGTCGACGCGTAGGGCGCTGTCGACGCGGGATAGGATGAAGCCGAAGATGCCGAGCGCGCGAAGGGGTAGGATGACGGCGACGGCGCGTAGCGGGGAGAGGATGGCGGCGGGGCAGAGGAGGGAGGCGGAGTAGGTCGGATCCCTACGCCGGGGGGTGCCCGCGCGCTGGACGAACGGGTGTAGTCACGGGATGAAGCGGACCCCGGCGCGCTGCTCGCAGGTCCCGGCGAGGTCGGGGGCGAGTACGAATAGGACCGGTAGCCCGAAGGAGGCGGCGCTGCACTGTACGGCGTTGAGAGCGGTCGATACGGCGTGTACTGGGGCGAAGTCGATAACGGCGTTGGACCGGCGCGCGAGGTGTAGGCATTGGCAGGGGCCGGGGCAGGGCCTGTATCGGGGGACGTTGAGTACGCGACGTAGCGACTCGTGAGCGGGTCGAACGACGCACTCGTTGTCTGTGAGCCATTGCGCACGATCACTGGGATGGTGACACGAGTGGAGGACGAGCGAGTGACGGGCATCGGAGGGGCGCGAGAGTCGGGGGACGAGAAGGTAGGCGAGCCGACGCGCATGGAGGGCGGGGGTCGCGCGCTAGATGAGGGAGGCGGACCGGTGCGTGCGGCGCTCGACGAGTACTGACTGACTGACGCCGTCGATGCAGGTCGTGAGGGCTTGGGCGCCTTCGAGCGAGCTTGAGTATTGTACTGGCTCTGCGGTAGGAGCGTGTCTTCCGAGCCCGACGTCGAGGCCCCGTCGGTCGAGCCCCCGTCGTCGTCGTAACCCTTGCCACCGGCCTTGGTAGCCGTGGCGCCCTTCTTGTAGCTGCCTCCACCGCTGTCCGAGTCTGTGCTGCTGTCCGAAGGGACGAGTGTTGACGCGCCCGACCGCTTCGAGGCCGTGGACGAAGTCCGCCCGACGCGCGTCGATGCCGAGCTACGCCGCGACGGTACCGACGAGCGCTTCGAGCGCTGCGACAGCTGCGACACCTTGCGCTTGACGTCCCCGACCGCGGCCGAGATCTGTTTCGCCGTGCCGGGCGTCTTGAGCTTGGACTGGATTTGGATCGTCCTGAGCTTGCGGCCGTACAGCATGATGTAGAAGACGAACGCCACGACGACGCCGATGCAGAGGAGGGCTTGGACCTGCGAGGACTCGGGCGTCAGCGTGGCTCGCGGGCGCGCCGCGAGGGCGCACGGACGCACAATTAGGAGCCCAAAGGCGAGCTTGTGCGACCCGTCAAGTCGCCCTTGCCACATCCATACGCCGATCAGGACGCAGCTCCCGGCCATGTAGCCCGTGAACCAACCCTGTGGGCGAGGGAGAGCGTAAGCGGCGCGCGACGAGGACGCCATACGCGCTTGAAGGACGCACGCCGAAGATGAAGCAAATGCGAAGGACAATCTTTGGATGGTGCGACCGCCGGACGGTCGATAGCTCGTGGAGCATGCCACCCTGCGAGAGCCAGCCGGTGAGCATTTTCCCGCACGGAGACCGCTCAAGACGGAGGACGCGCGCACCTCGATGCCGACGAGCACGCCCCAGCCGATTAGAACGACAATGAAGACGCTGTGCACTGTGCGGGGGAGGGGGGGGGGGGCGGATCGGTGAGCAGTGCAGCGGGAGGGGAGGGGGCCTTGAAGCCGAGAGCCGAACTCACGGTCGCCCGTTTCCTTGAGCAAGCCCCAGACGCTCGTCCCGACGCCAACCAGCAGCGTCGCGAAGAACAGCGGCCAGATAGCCTTCTTGCCAGCAAAGACGGCGCGCTCCATCTCCTTCGTCGCGGCCTTGTTGGCCCCCGTCCGCATGACGATGCTGCCGTCGCTGTCATCGTCGTCGTTGTGCTTGAGCGGCGGGTAGTTGTGTTTGGGGTTGCTCATGCCGCACGCGACACGAGAAGGGAGAGAATCAAGAGGAACGGGGCCAGCAGGGAGAGGCGTGAGCACCGACGCACGGACGATCCGGAGAGTCCGGGACAGGAGGGGGTGCCGGCAACGGACAGGAGGTCGCAGGAGAGTGTCTCAGCATTTGTCTTCCATGAGTCGAGCCGCTTGATGGAGAGCAGCAGCTCTGCGCACAGCAAAAGCGCGAACACTTGACAAGATGAGAGTGGTCGACGAGAGCGCGCGCTCTTCGGGTCCCGCACGACCTGAGGGCGGCCCGCACGCCTTTCCGGCGCGCATACCGTGGTTGGTATGTACACTAAATTGTCCGTGTTCCTGAGTCTAGTTGAGGAGAATGCGGAAGCCCATGACGACGCAGGCCAGGGCGACGTAGGGCGACAGGCGTTCCCCTGCGACGCGACGGAAAAGTCAGCGTCTCGTCTCCCCGGTGGCGGTCCTCGTCTCAGGCGCTCTGCTAGATCGGTTGATTCGAGCGCACCTATCCGCGCAAACTTCCAAAAGATGCCGAGGAACCTGTGGACGCGTGGAAAGGGGTGAGGAGAGGAAGCAGAGTAAGCGAACATCCGAGTGACAGAGCCGCCGTCGCGCGACTCGTGCTAGTCGAGCGAGTCCCCTTGGGGCCCAGAGCGAGTCCTGACCCTCCCTCGCGTGCAGCGAGAGCAAAGGCCTCATCACCGCGGGCTCCACCTCACGAGCCTCCCGACGTCGCCTCCTCGCTCCAGGCAAAGCAGCGAGTGAGCTCACCCTTGCTTGTTGCGGTCGACGAGGCCTGGCGCTGTCCCCCTTGCGTAGGTGCACGTGCAGATGATGAGGAGGATGACGAGCAACAGTGACTCGAAGTTGAACAGCGCAGTCTGCCCGGCATCACGCGCGGATCAGCTTTGCCGTGCGTGGATGGCAGCGAGCAACGCACCATGAGTCGCCTGGCCCGCGCAGAGAGGCGCCTAGAGGTGGGTGACGCGGAGGTTGAGAGGCGAGGAGCTGTTGGTCCGCCGGTTGACACGATTCGTCTCACGTGCTCCGCTCTGTTCGTGCTGTGGACTGCTGCTCTGCTCGCGCTGTTTGTTGAGAATTGCGCTCAGCAGAGATCTGGACGGCGCACCAGGAGATGAGCGCGTCGCAGTCAACGTGAGTGGCCGCCGACGCGAAGTGGGGGACTCGACTCCCGGCTCTCTCACGCGCCGGAGCCTCAGCTGAATCTGGAGCACGCACACAGTAAACTCACAGGGCGCCGCATACAAGGCGACGTTCGTCCAGCTCCTGTCGTCGACCTGTCGTCGAGCGGCGACTCCTCCCAGGACGAGGGCCTCGTGCGGAGGCACAGCAACCTGGACGTCGAGATGGCGCTACTCGAACAGAGGCCGTCGCACTCGACGAGCGCGCGGAAAAGCGCTTCGGCGCAGGCTCTTGCCATCGCTCTCTTCGCCCGTCCGGACGTTCTCGACCTCGCCAACGACGACGACGACGACGACGACGACTCGCTCGACAGTGACTCCGCCTCCGACGCTTCGAGCTCTTCATCCGACTCGCTCGAGCTCGACAGCGGCGCGTCGACGAGCTCTGCACGACCAAGTTCACCCGCGCCGACCCCGCGGCAGGACGTTCCTCCCCCCGCCCCCACAGCCTTTCGCACACCCGTCCGCCCTGCGCGCGCTCGCCAGGCAACGCACGTAGCCGTCGGCTCGCCACCAAAGGCGCCCCACGCAGGAGTAGACCCCGCTGCCGTCTCGCACGACTACCCGTTGCCGCACCCGCCATTCGAGTTCGACATTCTCAACCATGCACCGGCACGCCACCCTGTGCCGCCGCCCGGGTGGAAGGAGCCTCTACTGCGGACTGTGGACGAGAACGTTGCGGCGGCGGCGAGGGAGGCGGACAGGAGGAGGCGAGTGGAGGAGCAGAGGCGCTTGCGGGAGGGCGAGGGGCTCGAGTGGGAGTGGACTTGGGAGCGTGACGAGGCCGCAGTCCTGCTGACGGACTGGAAGGGCAAGGGCAAAGCGAGGGAGTCGACGACGGTGCGTGCATCTCCTCTCGACCGGCTTGGCTCACGCTCAGCAACTCACGGTCTGCACGCACTGCAGGACTTTCGCTCCGCCGCCTTCTTCCCTCATGCGCACCTTCCGGGGCTCTCGTACATGTCGGGGGTCCTCGCCGTAGTCGGTGGCAGCAAGGTGCGTCCTTCGAACTGAGCGCCGCGTCGCTCTTTGGAGCTCGACTCACGCTCGCGGGTCCACCAGGTCGACCTCTTGCGTCTCGACGACGCGTCTACCTCGTCCAACTCTGCGTCACTCATGCAACTCGCGTCGCACACGAGCAGGGCAGCCTTCGACCCGAAACACGTTCGTCCCGCCGTCAGCTCCTCTCGCATTCGCCCACACTGACCCTCGCATCGAACGTAGCGCGACCACGAGGAATACCTAACCTGTGCCTGGTCGGTCAACATTACGACGCACCCGTACACGCCCATGCTTGCCGTCGCGGGCCGCGGGCGCGTCATCGATGTCTTCCTCGTCGGGCAGCACGCCGCGACCGGGGAGTGGATGCTGCACAAAGACAGGACGGTTGCCGGTCATGGCGGGGTACGTCTTACTGCTTCACGAACGGGTGGCAGAGCAGTGCCCAAGCCCGTGTCGTCTGACCTCAAGACGCACGCGCTTGCAGACGATCCACCATCTCACCTTTCATCCTTCGTACCCGCACCTCCTCGCCTCGGCGAGCGAGGACAAAACGCTCCGTCTGTGGGACCCGACCGTCCCCTGGGGGTCGGACGAGCGCGTTCGCCGGACCCTGCCGAAGGGGGGGCAGAGGGGCGCGACGAGCAGGAAAGAGGAAGAGCTGCGGACTGCGGAAGGGGGTAGGACGAGCAGGCCGAGGGTCGAGGGGGAGCTGCTGGGTGTGATGGCTGAGGGAGGTCACGAGAAGGCGGTCATGTCGTGCGTGAGTCGTCGAGCACGTCTCTCACCTCTCTGCGAGGAGCGAGGAGTTCGGGCTGACGCACCCGCCGAGTCGTACAGGACTTTCATGCCACGCTATCGCTCGTCGTCTCGGCCGGCAACGATGGCTTCATCCGACTGTGGCAGCTCCCGCAGAGCGTCCTCGCCGCGACGCCCTTCTGGCCCGACACGCCCCTCTTCCAACACCCCCTCTCGCCTCCTCCCTTCTCCCACGCACCCATGATCGACCCGCCCGTCTTTTCTTCCTACGCCATCCACCCCGGCCAATGGCCCGACCAGGTCTTGTTCGCCTCGCCCACAACCTGCACCATCCTCTCCAAAGCGCCCGTCACCCACGCCGACGCGCGCTTCTCACCCCGCACGAGCGTCAAGCTCTGGACCCCAACCGTGCTCGACGTCCTTCCCTCGCGCGCGGGAGACGCCCGCGCCGCAGCAGTCGAGCGCACGCGCAGTCTCGCCCATGCGCAGGGCCCGCACACCGTGCCGAGCCTCGTCGCGCCGCGGGCGGCCCTGCCTCCCAACGCGAGGAGCGACGGAGGGTTCCGCGTCCTGTACGAGGCGGTCGTCGAGTCGCAGAACTGCGTCGGCAACTCGGTCGGGTGGTACCGCCCTGGGCCACGCTCGCCTGCCTCGGCGCATGGCGGGCCGCAGGAACCCTTCTTCGTCCTCGGCACGGCGACACCGCTACCTGTAGGTACCGCCTTCAGCAACGACGAAGCGCTGTACTTCTTTCGCCCCTTCGCGCCCGTCCCCCTCGGCACCGCCCCTGCAGCTTCATCCGCCGGGCGACCTTCCGTCCTCACTTCCAGTGTTGCGACGAATGGCAGCAGCAGACGGCGCGCGACAGCCAAGGCTCGTTCCGCCGAACTCGACGCAGCCGCTCAAGCGCTCTTCCCGCCCGACCGGGACCGCACCCTGCACGACTTCACGCCGCGCCTCCTCCCGAGCGCGGTCGCGGACGTTCTTCCTCCTGGAGATCGTCGAAGGGCGCTCGAGGGGCGTCAGGCGGTGCACTGGCGTGCGCTTGCCGTGAGCGCAGACGGGAAGGACGTCGTTGCTGTCGGGGATGGAGGTGCGGTGGCCGTCTTTCGAGGCAGGCGTCGTGCGAGGGCGAGGGGAGGCGGGGACGCAATGGAGGAGTAGGTTGACGTGCGTGCGGATTGAGGAGAGCGGTGGTGGACTTGTCGAGAGAGCCTGCAGGTACTTGGAGAGATGCGCCTGAAAACGCAGAGCGAGGCACTCACGCGTCGCGCTTTCGCGACACGCGCTCTCCTTGACTGTGAAGCTAGTGTTTAGTACAGTCTTTTGCGTGTCAGCTTCCAGTCCGTGCTGAGCTGCCAGGCCCCACTGGCACGGTCTCATCTCAGCTCCCCGCCTCTTCGTCCCTGCGTCGCGCAATGATGCCCTCGCCGGCAGCCACAAAGACGAGCAGGGAGCTCGGCAAACGCCTTTCCTGGCTCCTGCGCATCGGCACTCTCCGCGATGTCCTCGACGAGCTCGCCTCCCCCACCTCAGGCTGGCCGGCACACCCGCCTCCCTTCCCCCCAAAGCCGAGTAGGGCACCGCTCAGCACACTTGACTCCTCTGGGCACCTGAGAGCGCCCCTCCTCGGCGTCGCAGCATCGGTCGAGCGGGACGCGCGTTTCCGCCGCGCGTGCTTCTCGACCCTCCTCGAGCGCGGCGCCAACCCGTGGGGGCGCGGCGAAGACGGCAGGCCCGTAGAGTGGTGCCTCAAGGCCATCGTGGAGGAAGAGGTGCGGGCTTGGTGCACACAGGAGCTGGAGCGGGCGAGGGATGCGCAGCGCAAGTTGGAGCGGTACGAGGCGCGTGCGTCTGCTCTCCGGGCTGAAACTCACTCAAAAGCCTGCACTGACATACTTCAACACAGCCGAAGACGTCAAGGAGTGGATGCGCGCAGAGCTGGCTGCGCTCGAGGCTGAGCCGGTCGTCCAGGTGGTCGCTGAGCAGCCCGGCCAGGGGGACACGACGATGCAGGACGGCAAGTCTTCTTCTTTCACCTTCTCCACAGCGTACAAGCCCTGACGGTTCAGTCACACAGCCGCGCCCAGCGCCGAGGTCGCCCGCCCAGAGGCACGACCCGCGAAACGTCTGCGCAGCGCGTCCCCTCTGCCCGACTACGAGGACGCGCAGCCTCCGTCCAAGCGTGCATCCGAGCGGTCGGCCCTCGATGCCTTCCTAGAGGCCTCGAAGCGCGCACAGGACCTCGAGGCGCCCTTCACGGAGCGGCCTCACAACGGAGCGCGTTCGCAGCCGCCACGCCCAGGCCAGCGCTCGAGGCTGACGCAGCAGGAGGCGGTCCTCTTTGCGCCGCTCATCGTGACGCTCCGCAAACTGCGCGCGAACGAGCAGCCTTGCAGCAGCTCGGAACTCGGGACCCCGCTGCGCCGGCAGTTCCCGGACGTCTACAAGCGCGATCCGGAGCTCTCGTCTTGGAAGCTGTACGGCGGACGCGCGGCTCAGCTGGGCATCATCACGCTCGAACAGGTCAGACCGGGTGTCACCATGGTGAGGCTGAACGACGAGGTGCGTGCCCCAGACTCGGTGCACCCGCTTGCTAGCGCTCAGCTAACTCGCCCTGGACACCCTGCAGTACGCCGGTGACACGGCCCAAGCGGCCTCGCCGCGCTCTCCCAAAGGCCTGCCACCACCCCCGCCATCTTTCCTCCCGCCGCGTCCCGCCGATCCGGCGCCATACCAACCTCAGCCAGCCATCCGGCGCCAGCCTCCACCACCCCCACCGCCGCCTCCGTATATCCCGCCGTCGCAGACCACTGTGATAGAGGCACCGCTCTCGCGCGTCGAAGCAACGGCGCCCGGTCCTGGCTCGTTGAGGTCTCGGCTTCCTTCAACGCTGCAGCAGCCTCGACAGGCGAGCTCGTCATCCTGGCAGCGGAGCTCGGAAATGGAGACGCCCAGGTCAAAGGCCGTCTCGCGTACTGAGCCCGTTCGGGGCAAAGTCAACCTCCTTTCTGGTCGCTCGCCCCAGACGTCACCGTCGACGCATTCACCGAGCTCATCTGGACCGGCCGCGACGCCCGCACCGCCGAAATCGCGCTCTCGCCTGCCGCCGCCCGCGGGCTCGGCGCCTTCGCCTCCGCCCACGACCGCAGCCGCGTCCGCTGTGGCTGCGGGCGCTCGGACCGCGACGAGCGCCGCCGCACAGCCCGCACCCCTCGGTGCCGCGCTGCAGGGCGTGCTCTTCTCCGCCCCGACGACCGTCATCTCCGCGCTCCCGCCGACGCCACAGCCCAAGTCGAGCCTGCCGCAGGTCGCGCACCCTCCGCCGCTGGCGCAGCGCTTCCCGCCGCCTCCTCCTCCTGCGCGCGCTGCGACCTCCGCAGTCTCGTCTGCGTCGCCCGCGCCGGCACCATCACCGACGGCATCCGCACCGCCTCCAGCACCATCCAACCTCTCCCCGGCCCTCGCAGCCCCCGCGCGGCCACAGCCACAGCCGCAGCCGCGGCGCCGCGGTCCCGACCCCTCGGCCTACGTCACGATGGAGCTGCGCCCGCTCCGTCCGTACGTGACCCGTCCAGTCCTGCAGCAGTACCTCCTCCGCGGGCCGTCCTGCTTCGCGGGCGTCTCGCGCGCCGCGGACCTCGAGCGCTTGGACGAGCTCGTCGCAAAGCGCGGGATCGAGTACACTGTCCACGGGGGTGGGGCCGGGGCCGGGGCCGGGTCCGGGAAGGGGAGGGACGAGACGCCGCCCGTACCGAGGAGGGAGGACGTCGTCGTCGAGGTGGTCAGCAGCAGCGGTGAGAGGCGCATCGGGAGGGTGACGTACGCGTCGAGGAGGGACGCCGAGCGGGCAAAGGCGCTCTTTGGCGGGAAGAGGATCGTCGAGGGACCGGCGGGGGTGAGCGAGAGGGGTGTGGTCTGGATGGAAAAGGGCAGCGAGGTCGCGAGGTTCAGGGCGGGTGCCGCTGCGGACCGGCGCTGAGGCGGGACAGGGTTGGTCCCCTGTCGTCGACGCTTGCGGTTTGCGCGGCGGGCCGTGCATTTTTGCGTGCGACGTCTCTCTGGTCGAGCGAAAGACACGACAGTTGCGCGAGAGCTACACAAGCAAGCGGAGGGGTCCGGGGCACTGACACGTCACCTACGGAGAAAGGCACTGAAGGGACTGCAAGCGGGTCGGGGACAGAGAGCGGGAGAAGAGGTCGCGAGCAGACGCTCACTCGGCCTTGCGCTGCGCGCGCAGCCACTCCTCGAGCGTCTTGACCTGCGGGAACTCGTCCTTGACCTTCGCCACGTCGGCCGAGTAACCCTTGTCGTGGAAGAAGCGGAACATCTGCTTGAAGTCGTACGGGAGGAGCGCCGTGATCCAGCTCGGGAGCCACGCCTTCCAGACGGCGTGGCCCTCGACGCGCGAGTAGGCGGCCTGGACGTCGGCCATCGAGAGGTCGTCGCCTGCGAGCTGGACGACGCGGCCGGCGTACTTGTCCGGGTTCGAGAGCATCTGCGCGGCGACGAAGCCTGGAGTGGGGGAGGTTGGTCAGCTGGTGCATTCGTCTCGACAAGGGCGGGGCAGTGAGTGAGCCGGCGACACACCAATGTCATCGGTGCTGACGAGCTGGAGCTTCTTGCCGCAGAGCGCCGCGTCAAACACGCCAAGCGCCATCATGAGGCCAAAGCCGCTCGTCTTGGGGAAGTCTGCGGGGGTCGCTGGGGAGTGAGCGATGCGCACAGGGAGCGGCAGTAGAGCAGAGCGACGCACTGTCGTAGAAAGCGACGGGGGCGACGACGGCGTGCTTGAGCCCGCGATCCTTGAGCGCCTGCTCGACCTTGGCCTTGGTCTCAAAGTGGGGGACATTGGCCGTGCTCGCGTCGCTGACGCTTGTGTAAACGAGGAACGGGAGCGAGGCGCGCTTCGCGGCGTCGATGAACGTCTTGCCTTGCTCGTCCTCGGTGGGCGCGCCCGTGGCGGGGAGGGTGGTGACTGCGCGGAGCACGATCACGTGAGCGCGTGAGCAACTCTGGAGCCAGGAGAAGACACGCGCACCGAGGAAGGCGGATCCGGCTCCCGCCAGGGCCGCGTCGAGGCTCGCCGAATCGGTCAAGTCGCCGCGAACGACGTCGACGCCCTGGTCCTTTAGCTTCTGGGCGGCGGGCGAGTCGGGGTTACGCGATAGGGCGCGGATTTGGGGCGGGGACGGGAGGGCCTGGAGGGCACGGACGACGGCCGAGCCCTGCTGGCCCGTGGCGCCCACGACGAGGACGGGCGATGGAGCAGACATGTCGAGACGGGCGGTCACTTGCACGAAGGATAACGAGACAGATGTGACTACGAACGGAGGGCTCTGCGCAGCCAAGTGAGGAGGAGGAAGCAGAGGAGACGTGCGCGAGGACCGGACCGCTCGAGTTGCAGTGACGACGACAAGCGGGGTCAAGTCCGCGGCCGCAGCAAGCTCTTGGGCAAGCAGCCGTCGCGTCTGATAGACTGCACTCGACCGCATTGTATATCAGAGCAGCTCGAAGACTCGGGCGAGAGTGCCGGTGGCCTTTCGACGCGGGTGCCGCCCGGTGGATCGGATGAGGAGAGCGAGCATCGTGTCAGCTTGCCGCGGGCGCGTCCGGCTGGCAGGGACGTGTCGATGCACGCCTCTGACCGTGTCAGCAGTCGGGAGCGCTCTAGGGTGCCGAGGTCAACGAGAGGAGCGCGCGCCGATTCACGCGCGCGCAGCAAGGTCCGGCCGCCGCCTGACCTGGACCACACAGCTCTCTACGCGCTTGAAACGTCAAGGAGGGTCTGAGCAGCTTGTACTTAAGCTCACATCTGCAGACGCGCCAATCTCGACCCCGACGAGCGACGACGACCCTTGTCCACCCGTGCCTCAACATCCACCCGCCTGTTTGACAACCTCGTCTCGGCTTCATCCTCACACAGGTGCGCCACACTCACGCCAGTCTCCACTCGAGCGAGGCTAACGAGACCATCCACCCAAGTCGCAGACACCCGCGAGCCGCGATGAGGGTCACGGAGCTCATCCTCGATGGCTTCAAGAGCTACCCCGTGAGGACCAGCATCGCAGGCTGGGACTCGAGCTTCAACGCCATCACGGGACTGTACGCACTGTCTCTGGACTCGCGGCGACCGCAGCGTGTCAACCAGCCCTCCGACCACTCACCCTCTTCTCCCCGCCTCGCAGGAACGGCTCGGGCAAGTCCAACATCCTCGACTCAATCTGCTTTGTCCTCGGCATCACCAATCTCACCACCGTACGTGTGCCAACCCCGGTGCCCACCGTCGAGGCGCTCCAGCTGACAGGAACCGAGCCCCCGCAGGTCCGCGCCGCCAACCTCCTCGACCTGATCTACAAGCGCGGCCAGGCGGGCGTCACCCGCGCGAGCGTCACCATCGTCTTTGACAACTCGGACAAGAGCCGCGCGCCCGTCGGGTTCGAGAACATGCCCGAGATCTCGGTCACTCGCCAAGTGCGTCCCTCCTTTCGTCGACCTGGCGCTGGGCCACCGTCGCTTCCGACTGACGATTTGTCCTCGCTCGCTCGCGCAGATCTCGGTCAATGGTCAGAGCAAGTACCTCATCTGTGGGCATCGCTCGACGCAGCAGCAGGTGCAAAACCTCTTCCAAAGCGTGCAGCTCAACATCAACAACCCCAACTTCCTCATCATGCAAGGTGCGTAACCTTGGCGCTTCAAATGGCTTCGCCCACGCAGCTACTGACCACGACGGCGCCCGCGCGCTCAACCCACTCGCAGGCAAGATCACGAAGGTGCTCAACATGCGCCCGCTCGAGATCCTCGCCATGATCGAAGAGGCGGCAGGCACGTCCATGTTCGAGGAGAAAAAGGACAAGGCCATCAAGACCATGTCGAAGAAGGAGAAGAAGCTCGACGAGATCCAGTCGCTCCTGCGCGAGGAGATCACGCCCAAGCTGGATCGCCTCCGCGACGAGAAGCGCACGTTCCTCGAGTTTCAGAAGACGGCGAGCGAGCTCGAGCGGCTGTCCAAGCTCGTGATTGCGTGGGACTGGACGCAGGACCATGCGAGGGTCGAGAGGGCGCGCGAGGCGATCGACGAGGGCGAGAGGAGGAGGAAGGAGGCGGTCGAGGCCAAGAAGCGCATGGAGGGCGAAATCAAGAAGATGGAGCAGAGTGCCAAAGAGATTGAGAAGGAGCGGGACAAGGTGCGTCTTGTTGCTCACTCTGTCTTGACACGTCCGCTCCTCCGCGGCTGACCTTGAGCTCCCGGCGTGCGCAGGAGCTCGCCAAGGGCGGCAAGGTCCAGGGCCTCGAGAAGCAGCTCAACGCGCTCGACATGGAGATCGCCAAGCTCAAGACGCAGGCCGAGGGCAAGGAGCGCGAGATCAAGGAAGAAGAGGCGCGCATCAAGGAGCTCGAGAAGGCGCAGAAGGACGTGTGTCGGCGGCCATTTTGACCCCTCGCACCGGGGTCGACGCTGACATCCCGCGCGTCGCTCTGCAGCTCACCGCTCAGCGCAAGAGCCGCGAGGCGTCCGCCGCCAAGAGCGCCGAGACGTTCGCCACGCGCGAAGCCGCCTTCAAGGCCGCGACCGCCTCGCTCTCGCAGTCGGAGGACCTCCTCCAGACGATCGAGTACGGCGCGGGCCTCTCGAAGAACGCAAAGTCGTCCGGCTACGAAGGCCAACTCGCCGCGGCGAAGGAGCTCGCCGGCTCGCTCGAGACCGAGGGACAGCTCGCCAAGCACCGCATCGACTCGCTGCAGAAGGAGCTCAAGGACAAGGAGCCCAAGGCCAAGAAGGCAGCGGCCGAGAGCAAAGGGCTCGTCGCCAATGTCGACAAGGCGAGGAAGGACAAGGAGCAGCTCGAGGCCAAGTTGAGGGAGTCGGGGTACGACGAGACGGAAGAGGCGAGACTCGAGGGCGAGCGTGAGCAGGAGCTCCAGGCTGTCGAGGGCTTGCGCCAGGTACGTCACTGCTCCCTCCCCGTGCCCCTGTCCGTGCGCTGACCGAGGCCCTTCCGTCCCGTAGCGTCGCGAGGCCAAGCGCCGCGAGATTGTTCGCACCGACTTCCGCGCCGACGACCCTTACCCAGGCTTCGACCGCTCGTCCGTCTTTGGCACGCTGGCGAGCCTCATCGAGCTCCCCGAGGCCAACGCCGCCGCCGCGACCGCGCTCGAAATGGCGGCCGGCGGGCGCCTGTACCACGTCGCAGTTCGAGACGACGCGACCGTTGCCGCTTTCGTCAAGGCCAAGACGATCAAGACCAAGACGATCCTTCTCCCCGTCAACACGCTGCAGGCGTCCGTCGCCGACAAGCAGCGCGTCGCCGCTGCGCGCAAGCACGGCGCCGAGCTCGCACTCAACCTGATCAAGTACGACGAGCGCGCCACCCGCGCGATGCAGTACGCGTTCGGGCACGTCCTCATCGCGCCGACGAAGGCGATCGCCAAGCGGTGCACCGACGACCCGGCCGTGCGGATGCGCTGTGTCACGTACGACGGCGACATCTACGACACGACGCCCGAGCTCTCTGGTGGACAGGCTTCGAGCGAGAAGGTGCTCGTCAAGGTGCAGGAGCTCAAGCGCGTCGAGCGCGAGCTGGCCTCGCACAGGGCCCGGCTCGACGATATTGAGCAGAGCCTCGCGAGGTCAAAGGGCGCGGTCGACCTCAAGAAGGCGCTCGACCAGAAGGCGCACGCGCTGGCGCTCCTCGAGAAGTCGATGGCGACGAGCAACGCGACGAGGGTGCGCCCCTTCCTCTTTTGCCCGCGAGGGCGCAGTCCATCGAGCTGACGCCTCTGTTCTTCCCCATGCAGGTCATCGGCGAGGTTGAGACGCTCAAGACGACCATTGCCGAGCTGCAGGTCAAGATTGAAGAGTCCAAGGCCAAGCACAAGGAGGCGCAGGCCGACGTCAAACGCATCGAGCGCGAGATGAACGAGCTCCAGAAGGACAAGGGGTCCAAGGTCAAGCAGATCAAGGCCGACATTGTCAAGAAGAAGGCCGAGGTCGCAAAGCTCGAGGAGCAGGTCGATGCCCTTCGCAACGACGTGCTCACCGACGAGCTCGAGATGGGTGCGCTGGCTCTCGACGCCGAGTCGCTCTTGCTCTCATGCGCGCGTCGCGACTGACCCTCCTTGTCGCGCCTTTGCAGAGCAAATGAAGAAGGACCTCGCGACCGCAGGCGTCGATCTCGCCGAGGCGCGGTCGCAGATTGACAAGGTCCGCAAGTCGCTCGCCGAGGGGCAGCACATCATCGACGCGCGCCAGGTCGAGCTCCAGGCCGTGCAGCGCCGAATCGCCGACGAGACGAAGAAGCTCAAGGGGTTCAACGACGAGCTCGACTCGCTCAAGGAGGCGGTCAACGGGCGCAAGGCCGACATTGTCGAGGTCGAGCTCAAGACGGCCCAGCTCGACAAGGAGGTCGACAAGGCCAAGAAGGACGCGAAGGACGCTGCAGACAAGGTGGCCAAGCGCGAGGCCGAGTTTGACTGGATCGCAGACGAGTGCCAGTGCGTCTCATGCTCTCGCGCCCATTCCCCTTTGCCCGCCGTGCTCACCCTGGTCGGGCCCGCAGGACCTTCGGCAAGCCCAACTCGCCCTACAATTTTGCCAACACGGACGTGCGCAGCGTCAAGGACAAGTGCCGCCAGCTCGAGGAGAACCACCGCACCATGAAGCGCAAGGTCAACCCCAAGGTACTCAGCATGATCGACAGGTGCGCCGCGTCTCGCCACAACCTCCGCGAGGGCTGGACTGACCCGTCTCTCGCTCGCTCCCGCCGCAGTGTCGAGAAGAAGGAGCGCGACTTGCTCGCCATGCACAAGCAGGTCCTCAAGGACAAGGTCAAGATCGAGGAGACGGTCGCCGTCCTCGACGAGCACAAGCGCGAGACGCTCGAGAAGACGTGGGACAAGGTCAACGCGTGTGTCTCACTCCTTCGCGTGCATGCCGTTGTTTCACATCGCTAACGCTCCCTTCCCTGGCCGCCAGCGAGTTCGGCAACATCTTTGCCGAGCTCCTCCCCGGCAACTTCTGCAAGCTGCAAACGCTCGAGGGCAAGGAGATCACGCAGGGCCTCGAGGTCAAGGTCCGACTCGGGACTGTGTGGAAGTCGAGCTTGACAGAGCTGTCGGGCGGCCAGCGGTCTCTCATCGCCCTGTCGCTCATCATGTCGCTCTTGCGCTTCAAGCCGTGCGTCATGCCGGCTTCGATCTCTCATACACGCTGCCCTGCTGACGACACCTCGCCCGCAGCGCACCGATGTACATCCTCGACGAAATCGACGCCGCGCTCGACCTGTCGCACAGTCGGTCTTTCCCCCGTTCCTCAGTTCTTCTTCCCAGTCGACTGACGAGTTCCCTCTCCCGCTGGCAGCCGAGAACATCGGTCGCCTGTTCCGCACGCGCTTCAAGGGCAGCCAGTTCATCGTCGTCTCGCTCAAGGACGGCCTCTTCTCCAACGCCAACGGTCAGTCCCCCTTCCTCTCTCTCTTTGCCCCGCTCCTTCGACCGTGCTGACGTCCTGCCGGGTGCAGTCCTCTTCCGCGCACGCTTCCGCGACGGCACCTCCATCGTCGAGCGCACGAGTCAGCGCACGGCGTCGTCGCTCTATGACAAGGAGAACCGCGGTGGCGGGCGCCCGAGCGCCGGTGGCCGTCCGGCCAAGGGCGCAGCCGCTCGGGGCTCGCTCGTCGAGGTCGAGGCGTGAGGTCTTTCCGCCGTGGGATGTCGTCGTCGAGGTTGTCTCTCGCCCCCTTTTCGCTCTTTCGTCTCTCGCTCTCTCGTTGTACCTTTGCCCCTCTTCATTTATCGCCCTCGCGCGCGTCGCGATGGAATATGACTCATGACCACGAGCTAGTACAGGCTACGAAAAGGAGTCTCAAATAGAGAGTGAGGGAAAATCGAAGGGGGATCGTCGCACAACCAGGTCAGGGCTCGTCACCACTCTCCACCTCGTCGTCCTCCGCCTCGGCCTCTTCCTCCTCTTCCGCCTCGTGTTCATCCTCGTCCTCCTCTTCGACCACATCTGGTGCAACGCTGGGAATGTCGGACAGCTCCTTGTTGTCTGCGCGGCGAGGGAGAGGGGCGAGGACGCGGTCAGAGAGGGTTCATCCGAGAATGAGAACAAGGCAAGCGCACCGATGGCGACACTGCGCGTCTGGTTGGCGACCTTGTAGATGCCGATGAGCCGTGCCGACAGCTCGAACATGTTCTGCAGCGCAGAGGCGCGTGAGCCAGCCGTCCAGAGCGAGGAAAAGCGAAAGCAAGGTGACACGCACGTTGCGGAGCGAGATGCAGATGAACTGGCCGTCTTTTGCCCGCTCCTTGATGTAGTGGGCGACGATGGACACGTTCTTGAAGTCGAGCGCGGCGTCAATCTCGTCGAGGAAGTAGAGCGGTGTCGGCTGAGGGAGGGAGACAAGGCCGGACGTCAGTCTCGGCAGCGCGGACCTCCCGTCACACGAGATGGAGCACGCACCTTGTAGACGTGCAGGGCAAAGACAAGCGCGAGCGAGCTGAGCGTCTTCTCGCCGCCAGACAAGTTGCTGATGTTCTTCCAAGTCTTTTTGGGCGGCATGACGGAGAAGAGGACCCCCTCGGAGAAGGGGTCGGACGTGTCGTACAGCTCGAGCTCGGCATTGCCACCGAGCGTGATGAGCTGGAAGGGGGCGATGGGCCGCGAGTCAGCGTTGTTGCGGGAGACACAAGGAGGACTGGGCGGACCTGGTACATCTCCTTGAGCTTGTTGGAGATGACACCAAAGCCCTTCATGAACTGAACGAGGCGCTCGTTGCGCAGCTCGGTCACCCGGTTCTTGGCGCCATCCCACTCGCGGTTGACGAGCTCAAACTCTTCGCCGCGCTTGCGGAACTCTTCCTCGCGCCGGCGGTACTCTTGCAGGACGGCGAGGTCGGCGTTGTTCTTCTCAACGCGTTCTGTAGAAGCAGGCGGGCAAAGAAGGAATCAGCCAGAAGCTTGGCAAGAACCCTTCTTTGACGAGCAGACGCACCCTCGAGGAAGGCGATGTCGGCCTTGTACTTCTTGACGTCGATCCCGTCAATCTCGTCAGCTTCGAGCACGCGCAGGACCTCGTCGACCTTGTACTGGTTGACGTCGTCATCGTCGTCGTCGTCGTCGGCAAGGATTTCGAACTCTGGCATCTGCAGCTCGCCAATCTTGGCCGTCCAGTGCTCGAAGATGCGGTTCGTCTCCTTGAGCAATCGCTCCTGCTCCTTGAAGGCGTCGCGGAGCGTGGTCTGTCGCAGAAGACAGTCGGTCAGGGGAAGACAACGACGAGACGAGGCGAGAGGAGACGAAGACGACGCACCTCGGCCTTGCGGAACTCGATGATGGCCTCCTCCTGGTCGTCGAGCTCTGCTTTGAGCGCCGACAACTGCTCGCGACCCTCCTCGACCTTGATCTGCGCCTGCTCGACCGTTTGCCGCACCGGCTCCGCCTCCTCCTCGTTGGCCTTGAGCTGCTCCTTGAGCTCGGCGACTTCTCCCTCGAGCTCTGCAACCTTGGCCGTGTTGGCCTCGATGGCCTTTGTCGCCTTGGCGAGGTCCTTCTCGGCGCGGGTGCGCTCCGTCTTGGCCTTGACGAGGCGTGTCTCGTTGTGACGGATCTGGTCCTGAAGGTCAGAGACCTTGGCCTTCTGGCTCTTGAGCTTGAGGCCGCCGACCTCTTCGATCTTGGCCTGCAGAGCGGCGATCTTGTCCTCGTACTTTGCCGCTTTGGCGCGCAGCGACTCGAGCTCGCCCTCAAGGGTCGAGATGGCCTTCTCGAGCTGGGCGACGCGCTTGACGTCGCCTGCGTCGGGCTTGCTTTGCGAGCTGAGGGAAGGACAAGGCATCAATCAGCATGTGGAGGCGACAGACGAAGAGAGAAGCGGGACGCACCGAAGCTCGGCGAGCAAGTCTGCCTTCTGCTGGACGTCCTGCTTGTTGGCCTCGAGGTCCATCTCGACCTTGGGGATGTCCGACTCGACGCGCATGAGCTCCTTCTCGAGCGCCCGGAGGTCCGACTCGGTCTGCTTGAACTGCTCGGCAAACTCCTGCAGCTTGACCGTCGCCGTCTTCTCCTCCGACTCGAGCTTGGCGAGCTGCTGCGGCGAGACCTCATCGGCCGCGAGTCGGCTCGACATCTTGCCGCGCAGCGGGCGCGACCCGCCGACCTGCGCGGCGCCAGACTTCTCGGCAACGTTGCCGTCGAGCGTGACGACGCGCCATCGCTGGCCATCGACTTTGCCGGTGGAGACGGGCTGCGCGACGTCCCACGTCTTGGCGACAAGAGTGTCCTTGAGAACGTGCTTGAAGACGGGCGCGTACGAGGGGTCCTTGGGCGTCACGAGGTCAAACAGGCGCTGCGTGCCCTTCGGGGTCTGGATGGGCGACAGGTCGACACGGCCGAATCGGTCGAGGGCAATGCATGACGCGCGGCCGATGTTGTGCTTGCGCAGGTGGTCGAAGATGGACTCGGCGGTCTCGCGCGTGTCGACGACGAGCGACTCGAGGCCGCCTGCGCCTGCCGTGGAGATGGCGACGTCGAATTCGTCGTCGATGCGGCCGAGGTCGCCCAGCCGGCCCTGTTGACGCGATGGTGGGTCAGAGGTCGAGCTCGAGAGGGAAAGGGAGAGGGAGAGGGAGAGGACGGGACGCACGTGGAAGCCGGGAAGGCGACCCTGCTCCTTGAGCTTGAGGACGGCCGACAGGACGTGGCCCTTGGACTGGCTCGCCTGCTGCGAAGCCTTGGCCTCGGCGGTGCGCTCACGGGCTCCGTTGACAGCGGCGCGGTGCTTCGCCTCGACCGCCTTGTCGGACTGCGTGTGTGGAGAACTCGTCGTCAGCGAACGAAAGCGAACGCCACGACGCAGTGAAAGCGGCTACCGACCTGGACGCGCTGATGGGCCTGCTGGATCTGCGCGTCGACGGCTTTGCGAGACGCCTGCAGTTCCTTGAGCTCGGCAGTCTTCTGCTTGGCGGCGACCTTGAGTTCCTCAATCTCCTGCTCCGTTCGCTCGATATCGTCCTGAACCTGCGCGCTCTTGCCGCGCACGTCGTCGAGCTGCTGCGTGACGATTTTGACCTCGTTCTGCTTGCTCTCGATCTGCTCGGTCCACGGCGCGAGCGACTTCTGGTGCTGCTCGATCTCAAGTGAGAAGCCTTCGATGCGGTCTGTGGGTGCACGGACGAGTCAGTCGGTCAGGAGAGCCAAGAGGGCGTGCGATCAGGAGTCGCACCTCGCAGGCTGTCCATGACCTTGGTGAGCGCGGCCTGCTCAACCTCAAGCTCTGCCTTGAGCGTGTCCTTGCCCGCGACGAGCTTGTCGAACGTGTCGCCGTGGTCGCGAATGTCCGACTGTGCCTGCTGCGCCGTGTGCTTGTCCTGCACAGTTGCGCTTCAGGGGTCAGCCGCGGTCGGGCGAGAAGCGGAGGAGGACGGGGCCGCAGCGCACCTCTTCGAGCGACTTTCGCAGCTTCGACACCTTCGAGTCGGCGGCCTTCTTCTGCACGTCGAGCTGCACCTTCGTCTTCTCGTACGACGCGAGCTCCTTCGAGAGCGCGCCTGCGGCGTCCTCAATCTCTTTGAGGTGATTCTTCGTCTCCTCAAGCGCCGCGACGTCGGCGTCGTAGCGCGTGCGGTCCGCCTTCTGGCGCTCCATCTCGGCGTCGAGCTCGCGCTTGGCGTCGGCGACCTGCTCCTCGTAAATGGCCTTGTCAGCGCCGGCCTGGTGCGCGTGACGCTGGTAGAGGCGGTTCTGCAGCGAGACGAGCGCGACCTGGTCCTTGAGGTACGCGTCGGCGGCCTTCTTGCGGGCCTGTCGGTAGAAGAGTGCCGTTCGTCAGCGCAGCTTGTGGCAAAACGAAAAACGAGACAAGGCACGGACCTCGAGCGAGCTCTTCTCTTTCTCGACGAGCTTGACGCGGTTCATCTGGACCTGGCGGTCGTCTCCGAGCCGCTCAACCTCGAGAGCTGCCTCCTCAATGAGCGGCTTGTACCGCGCCGTGCCGATGATGTCCTCGAGGTACTCGAGCAGGCCCTCTTCGTGGTCGTTGGAGCCCTTGGGCTTCATCTGCGCAATCGACTCGACCTCACCCTGCAGAGTGTGCGCGACGGTGAGTGCAAGGACTCGTTGCGAAGGAGATGAGGATTGGCCGCACCTGAAGGATGAGGAAGCGGTTGTGGGTGAGGTCGATGCCCTTGCCGAGGAGGAGTTGCTTGACCTCGCCCGGCGTTGCCGTGCGCCCATTGACCGTGTAGCGCGTCGTGTTGTCGCGACGGACCGTGCGCGCGACAATGAGCTGCGAATCGGGGACGACGGTGAAGTCGTCACGCGTGCCAGGCTGTGCGAGCAGCGGGGGAAGGTCAGTAGCGAGCGACGATGAGTGTGGGGGCAAAGGCATCCGTGGTCACAACACACCGAGTCGATGATCTCGCGGAACCAGACCTCAACCGTCGCAAAGTCGCACCCGCCGGCGGCGTAGACCTCACGCCGCTTGGCCTTGCCCTTGCCCTTGGCGCCCTTGCCCTTTTTGCGCACCGCCTGGTCGTCCTCCGAGTCGTACTGCTCCGGGTCGAAGAAGCCGTCGTCGTCGCCGTCGTCGCCCTCGCCGGCCTCGGCGACCTCGGACGACGAGGTGGAAGGCTCTGCAGCGCCCGAGTTGTGGATGAGCTCGCTGAATTTGCCCTGCCGCATCTTGGTCGCCCGGAAGCCGAAGACGAAGAGGAGCGCGTCGATCGTGTTCGACTTGCCCGAGCCGTTGGGCCCGACGATGGACGAGAAGGACTATCGAGCGAGCGGAGGCGCGTCAGCCGCAGGTGCGAGGAGGACCACAGAGTCGGGCGACGGGAAACGCACCTTGTGGAAGGGACCGATCACGCCCCGGCCCTTGTAACTCTTGAAGTTCTCGAGGACAAGCTGGTGGATGACGAGGCGAGGCTTGCCCTCGAGGTCCTTCTCGCGCTGGGCGGCAAGTGCGGCGTGGTCGATGGCCGCCTGACGGGCGATCGAGGCGAGCTGTGATGCCGTCAGCGCCGTCGGCTGCTGAGGCTGAGGAGGCGGAGGAGGCGCCTCGGGCTCGGCCGCTGGAATGGGCGTCGCGGACCGCGCGCGCTCGCCGTTCGACGGGGCGGGAGAGGGAGGGGCGACGGCGGGCGTCGCCTGGGCCGCGGCGTCAGGTTGCTCCGCCTCCTCGTCCTCCTCGGCGTCGGACTCGACGACGCGCGCCTTGCCCTTGCCCTTCTTCGCTTTGGCCGAGGAAGGCTGCGGCGTCTCCTCGCGGTCAGCCTCGTCCTCATTCTCCTGCTCTTCAGCCTCCGTTGCCTCGTCCTCCTCCTCCTCCTCCTCCTCCTCCTCCTCGTCGTCGTCGTCTTCGGGAGCCGATGACTCGGGTTCGGGAGTCGGCAGCACCGGCTGTTTGACGGGCGAAGCGGGAGCGAGCGACACGCGCTTCTTGCGCTTGACCGGCTTGACCTCCTCCTCTTCCTCCTCGGCCTCCCCTTCCATCGCGTCGTCCTCCTCGTCCTCCTCTTCTTCATCTTCATCCGCCTCGTTCAGCGACGGGGTTGGCGAGGGCGAGGGCGGAGCAACGGGCTCGGACGCCTTCTTCGCGACCGCGCGGCGGGAGGTGGAGGACGACGCCGATGCGCGTGCAGTCCGGCTTGCGCGTGCCCGCGGCTGGACGATCTCCTCTTCGGAGTCGGAGTCATCCTCCGCGGACTCGGATTCGTCGGCGGCGACGGTACTCGGCGCGCGCCTCGAGCTTGCCCGCGAAGGAGCAGCCGCAGCGGACGCGGCGCGCCTGCTTGCGGGTGCGCGTCCGTTTGTCTGCGTGCTGGGCCGCGAAGCCGAGGTCGGCGCGCGCCTGGAGGATCGTGCGGCGGGCTTGACGGGCTCGCTGTCGTCGTCCTCGCTGTCCTCCGCCTCGTTGTTGTCCTCCCGACCGTCCGGGTCCGCGTTCTCGTCCTCTTCGTCAACCGTGCTGGCATCGCTGACGCGTGTGCGAGTCGACCTGCTCGAGCGGGCGGAGCGGGTCGAGGTCGAGGCAGGGGCTGGTTGAGCGAGGGCTTGTTTGGCCGAAGAGCGTCGGGATGAGGCGCGGGTCGAGGTGAGGGTGTTGGTGTCTGCTTGTTCTAGTGCATCTGATGCTGCAGACGCAGCCTTGCGTCGTGGCGGCATCGGTGCAGCGCTGTCGAGGGTAAGCGAGGAGAGGGAGGGAAGGGGGGACGGGCCGGCGAGTCGCGTCGCGTTCTGGACCAGCCGTGGTCGAGGTCACGTGACCTTGGGCTCGCACCTTGGGCTCGCAGCTTGATCAGCCGTGCTTCGACTCTCGCCCCTCTCGAGCGCTCAAGCTCTCCTCCTTGTCGATGATCTGCTCAGCGGGAGCTTACTCGCTGTGGCTCCGGGTCCATCAAGCTCCGCTGCAGATCGACGGTGTGCGCTGTCTCCAGCGCACCGGGCGACACTGTCCTCCGCTTCTCGAATCCTCGTGAGCTGACGACACCGGTACCGCGCAGAGAAGGGCAGCAAGCTCGCCTTGTCGATACAGGCTGTCGAAGGTGCAGACCCGGGCCCACGGCAGCCTACTGTACATCAGTCTCGCAGCTCTGCGCTCTCGCTCTCGCTCGGCCAGCTTCAGCATCGAGGAGGGCGAGCGCATCGTCAAAGACATCGAAGGCGACTTTGTGCAGAGTGTGCTGGCATATCTGCGTCTCGGGTGGGAAAGGGGTCTTAGAGCACTGGACGAGGGCGGCAAGGCGGGACTCAGCAACGGGCTGAGGGAAGAGTGGGACCCCAAGACGGTCGACGAGGGGCTGAAAGAGCTGACGGGCGGACTCTGAGTAGTGGTCTCGCGTCAGCTGTATCACTATGTCGTGTCACCGGTCAGGGAACAGGAAACCTCCGGTGCCGCCGCGGGCGCCTCTGCAAGCAAGGCATGCGCAAGGGAGTGAGGGGCAGGAGGGAAAGCTCATTGACTCTTCAAGGTAGCTGCTCTCGATATCCCATCGCAGAACGGGTCCTGCCCTGTCGCTGATCGCGCAAAACCCTGACACTGACACCTGAGGCAGCTTGGGAAGGTCGCACGCAAGCTCGAGTCCCGCTCGGTACGGTCGCTTACAGACACACACAACGTTGCACGAATTCAGAGGCACGGATCACACAACGGTCACTTCTCACAACATCCACTGCCTCCCCTTCTTGAGTTCCCGCGCGTAGTGCCAGAACGCCGGCGTTGTTGCGAGGCGCTCCTTGACGAGAGGCGCAATCGCGTCGCGGTCCGCCTCCCAGACGATGCGCACGCCTTTGCTGCGACACGCGTACTGAAGCTTGCGCGCCGCCACCCTAAGCGACGGGTCGGCGCGCGTGGCCGTTGGTTCCGCAGCGAGCTGGAGCACGCGCGAGGCGACGAGGACGCGAGTTTCGCCCGGCGGGGCCGGCGGCAACGCCCTGACCCGGTTGACGACCGTGCGCACTCGGCACAACGCAGCGTCCATGCTGCGGCAGCCTGACAGGGCGAGGTGGAAGTGTAGGGCGGTCTCGGTGTGGCGACCCATCTGCGTGAGCAAGAAGGGAGGGGACGAGGACTGGGCCCAGGGGTGACGAGGGTCGAGCGCGTCTTCCCGAGTGTGTACGTAGTCGAGCTGAGGGAGGATACTCGGGGAGAGGGCGTCGGTGAGTTGGAGCAAGTTTCCGGCGGCGTGATCGCGGCACTCGCTAAAGCGGAGGACGCGCAGGCGGGGGAGGTTGGCTGGCTGGATCCACTCGCGCGTCGATTCGGGACTGATGCAGCACCCCGTGAGCCAGAGATCCTCGAGGTGCGGAAGGGCGGGCGGCGGGGTGGAAGCGAGCCAAAGCCAGTCGAGGGCGAGGCAGCGCAGGTCTGGGAGAGACGAGGAACTGTCAGTCACCGTGACCGGGTTCATTCTCGACCAGTGACTCACTTGAGTACCTGCTCAGGTCACGGACGTCAAGGTTGTTGTAGCGGTTGTACGTGACCGGCCGTACTAGGGTCAATTCTGTGATGCCGGGCAGGGAGGTAGCGACGTCGGCGGCTTTGCTGAAGTCTTCGCGCTTGACCTCGCCACAGACGTCATACACCTTGACGGCTTGGGCGATGTGGGGCAAGAAGCTGCTCGTCCGGATCTGCTCGAGTTGCTGGACGTCGCGGACCCGGAGCTGGCGCCAGAGCAGCGGCTGCGCGACGCGACACAAGCGGCGGGACGCGAGGCAGACGTTCGCAAGCGTTTGCTTCCTAATCGTGTACTCGTCGACGTCATGCACCTGGGCGGCGATGTTGGCGAGGATAGCGAGGAGCACCTCGTCCGCGAGGCGATCCGACATGGCGAGCGGGAAGACGGCAGCGATTGCTCTGCAAAGGCCAGCAGGAGGCAACCAGTTCGACCGGGTCAGGCGTAAAGCAGGACACGCGAAGCGGAAGCGCGGCAACGCACGTTGATTCGATTCGAGAGGCGGCTCGAGTTGAGGGCGAATCCGTGTGGCGCGGGCAACAAATCAGGCTTGGCGCGGGTCGAGACGGGTCCAGCGAGGGCTCTCTGTACAAGTCGAACAGGTCTGCAGCAGCGTCCGACTAGTCAGCGGGGACCTCCATCGTGCCACGCACTCCACGAGGCTCGCCCACCGGTCGCGCTACTCGAGCGCTACTCGAGCGTGAAATGGCCAAGTTGGGATAGACGGAAGCCACAACGCACTCTCAGTGGCTGCAGAGCACGTTGAGCGTGCGTGCAAAGAGGATCAAGGGGTGCGGAGACGGTGCGGGGAAGTGGGGCGATAAGGGCAAGGGGACGGCGTGGATGGCCACGGTGCCCTCGGACTGGGAGCGCGACGACGACGTGCACGCCTGGGCTTGCTGAACCGGTCGCTGGTCAGGAGAAGCAGGAAGACGAGGCAGAGAGATGGAGAGAAGGAGAGCTGACTGAGGGCAGGGACCAAACGGTGTCTGGGCCGCGGGAGGCAACCTTCCTCGCAAGGTCGCCAGGGCCCAGCTTGCCCATTTCAGGACGCACGGGAGGCAAGCGCAGGGCAAACTGAGCTCGAATCAGGACCTTGCCGCGTTCGGGGACCCTCGAGGCGAGGCACTGCGCATCAGCTGTCGCGCAGAGGGCGCGCTGACTCCGTCCGCCCCGTCATGAACTCCAGAGTCAGAGGCAGTCGTGCTTTTGGGCGAGTGCGGCTTTGATGGCTCGCTGAAGCCGCAGTCTGCCTTCACTACCCGCGGCGAGGCTGTGTCGGCTTCGGAGCGGACTCGCCTGCGGGAGCGAGGGGGGCGGGTCGCGAGAAAGTCAGCGCTCGGTGCTTCTCCAAAGTACGAGGGAGAGGGGGAGAGGGAGGGGACGCACACATGACGCCCTGGGCGCCTCCGCGCTTTTTGAGCTCGTCGGCGAGGTTGTGCTTGCCGACGACGTGCATGCAGTCGTCCTTGAGGCCGTAGTCTCCCGCGCTCCACTTGTCCGAGGGGGCGACGAGGATGATCTTGCGCTCGCGGTCGTGCTTGGCCATCTTGAGCGTGTCGAGCGCGAGCCTCGTGAAGCCGCTGCAGAGCGAGAGCGAGAGCGAGAGCGAGGAAGGGCGAGGCCGTGAGCACTGGCACAAGGAAGGCGGCACGGTTGGGCTTGACAGGCTGCCCGAGCTGCACCTTGTCTCCCTGACCACTACGAGGGCCCACCTTGCACATGACAGGCCGGCTCGTGCCCACAGATGAGCGGTTGTCAGCGATGAGGTGACCGGGGAGCGGGGAGGAGTACTTGAGGGCTTGGCGCCCTCGACCGCCTCGAGATGCGACGAGAAAGGGCGGCACGGGCTGGACATGGCTCCCCAGCTGTGCCAAGCGGCTTCCCACGCCCCCCTGCCCCGTCGCCGTCGAGTTGTCGCCCTTCAATCCCCCTCATCAGCTCGTCTATACTCGAGGGCAGCTCGTGCACGCAGTCGCCCCTGGGGCTTAGCGCAAGCCGCCTGGCCCTGCGTTTGACGTGCGCACAGGCCCTTTGAGCTGGGGCTGAAGCTCAAACGAGCGAGGCAACGGAGGAGGCGAGGCTCGAGCGAACCCCACTGAGGCCGCCGCCGCTCGGCCCGGCCAGAGGGCCGGCGAACGCATGGTTTCGAGTGGGCGAGCCGCCTTTCGCTCGTGGGGCGAGACAGAGCTCGTTGGAATTTCGTGAACGGAAGCTGAGAGCTCGCGACTAGGAACTTGCGTTTCGAAAGCGCGTGACGCCGCGCCGGTTTCCTCCTCTCCGCAAGCCCGAGACGTCGCTCGCTCAAGAGGTCGAGTCGCGGCGTCTTGCACTGTCGCTCACCTTGCGCAGCCGGAGCGTGTGACGGCATCTCAAATGCGAGACAGCAAGGCGCGGTCAGCCCGTCGAGGCTCTACCCGCCGAGACTGCACGAGCTCCACGCGCTGGCTGTCCCTTTCGCTTGCTTTCGCCCTCGCTGCTCGGTCCGCAGCTTCCCTCAGCGCGAAATCCGACATCTGCGTCCTCCCTCAACAGGCCCTCGGGCCCCCTTCGCGCTCGAGGCGATGCGTGGGCTCGTGTCCTCCCCCGGGCTGCTTGCTCCCCGTGTGCTCGATGCGTCATGGCCTCGCCCGGATGCACCCTCCCGTGCAACTTGGCTCTCTCGCTCGCCGCTTCAGCTCTCCTGGCGCGACTCTCGCGAGACGAGAAGAGGAAGAGAGAGAGAGAGAGGGCGAAAACAGAACCCTCAGATGCAGATGCAGGGCACAGACCAAACAAGCAGCTCCACAAGCGAAGGGAGGGGGACGAGGAGAAGGGAAACGAGTCCGGAGGGGCGCGCCGAACTCAGCGCCTCCCCCAGCGACTCCAACTCGTCCTGTCCCCGCTGCACGCTCCCTACTGTCCCTGTCCCTCCATGACGACGACCGAGCACTCGAACTGGTCGCGGTTCTCGGTACGCGTCCACGCCTCGCGCACTGAGCCGTCGTCGAAGCGGTACTGCTTGACGGGCGCGCGCAGTCCGTGCTTGTCGGCCTGCGAGAAGACGCGCTCGAGCTCCGAGCGCGTCAGGAGCGGCTGGCCGTGGAGCGTCATCGACTTGGCGAGGATGTTGGCTGCGAGGGGCGAAGGCGGGGGCGGGGAGCAAGGCGAGGCGAGTCGTCAGAGAGGTGCGCTCGACGTAAGGAGCAAGAGAGACAGAGAATGCGAGCGCACCGATGGGGACCTGCATGTTGTGCTCCTGACGCGGCGAGAGCATGACGAGCGACGAGTGGAAGCGGCAGCCGTCGAGGAGCTCCTCGAACTGCTGCATCGGCATGTCGACGCCTGCGTGCCAAAGATGCGGGGCGACAGAGTCAGCGCTCGGTGCTTCTCCAAAGTACGAGGGAGAGGGGGAGAGGGAGGGGACGCACACATGACGCCCTGGGCGCCTCCGCGCTTCTTGAGCTCGTCGGCGAGGTTGTGCTTGCCGACGACGAGCATGCAGTCGTCCTTCAGGCCGTAGTCTCCCGCGCTCCACTTGTCCGAGGGGGCGACGAGCATGATCTTGCGCTCGCGGTCGTGCTTGGCCATCTTGAGCGTGTCGAGCGCGAGCCTCGCGAAGCCGCTGCAGAGCGAGAGCGAGAGCGAGGAAGGGCGAGGGGCGAGGGCGAATCAGTCGGCGCTGCTCTGCCTGACACGACGCGAGACAGGGGAGAGGAGGACGCACCCTTCGCCGTAGACGACGAGCAGGCCGTCGCCCTTGAAGCCCATGCGCTCGTTGATCTCCTTGGCGAGGCGGCGCTCCTGCTCGGGCATGCGCTTCCATTGGTCCTGGCAGCGTTCGTGCGCGACCCAGACGCGCGTCGCGTCAAACGCAAAGACGGGCGCCTCGACCTGCTTGTTGCCCGAGTCGAGGTGCTTGGGGAGTTCGACCGTCATCGACTCGTCGGCGATGCAGTACTCTGCGCACCCGCCCTGGAACGGCACGGCTGCGTGGGCGCGGGCGCGAGCGAGAGCGGGCGAGAGCGGGCGGTGGGTCAGCCTCTGAAGCTCGTTTCGGAGACTGAGAGAAGAGAGAGCGGGAGAAGAGAGACGCACCGACGACGCGCATGCCCTCCTTGAGGCCGTGCTTGGCCTGCTTGGGCGCCTGGACGACCTCACCGACGACGACGCCGCCCGGGATCATCGGGTAGCGCATGTCCGGGAGGAGGTCGAACTTGAGCATCTCGTCGCTGCGCGGAGCACCAGTGGGTGACGAGTCAGCTCTTTCCCCCCTCGGAATCGGAACGAGGAAGGGGAGGGGAGGAGAGGAGAGCGGAGAGGAGGAGAGGGGAAGACGCACGTCGAGTGGAGACCGCACATGTGCACCTTGATGACGGCCTCTGCGAGAGTGGGCCGAGGGGGGAGGGGGAGAGTGCGTGCGTCAATCGAGATGCTCCTCTGAGAGCGCGAGTGAGAGAGAGGAGAGGAGACGCACCTTCAGCCTCGGGCTGGCGGAGCTTGGTCTGCTGGATCTGCAGCTGCCCGTTCCTCTCGGTCCACTGGGCGGCGCGGAACTGCTCGGGGAGGCGCATCGAAGACATGGTGGTGATGGTGGTGGGGGGTGGTTGAGTGGGGTGAGGTGAGGTTGAGGAGGGAAGGCTGAGGTGGCAAGCTGGAGGGGGAGCCGAGTGGTGGGAAGGAGGGAGAGAGGCGTCCAGCAGGCGGAGCACCCCTCTTGTAGCCCGCGCCGAGCGACCTGTCACGCGGTCGTCCGCTGCACCACCGCCAAGGGACGAGGTGGGCACGGACAGGAGACACCGCATACACGGTCCGCAGGAGAGACTGCCCACTCGCAGGGCCTCCGGGTCTTCATGCGCACCATCCGTGGATGCAGCGAGAGCACAGGAGACAAAGGCAGTAAGACCGAAGCTGATCAGAGCGAGCGGCGAGGTGGGTGAGGGCAGAGCGTGCGTGGGAAGGTCGCGAGACGAGGAGGGCGCCGCGAGCTGCAGCTCGCAGCAGTTGGCGCGATCGGTGACCATGGGCGGCATGCAAGCACTCTGAACAGTCAGCACACGGAAGACCGAGATCCGGAAGGTGGGAGGCGCCCACCCAGACCCGTGGGGACGCACGACCGACGGCGATAGCTGCCCTGATTCCGCGCGCCCTCGAGCCCTGACACGAAGCAGCACGCCGTCTCCGTAAAGGTCGTCTCGACGTCTGCGGCACACTCAAGCTCGCGTGGACGAGGTTGGCGAGGAGCGGGGCGGCTCATCGGCGGGTCAAGGAGGACGGGCGGGGACAAGCTCACCACAACGCTCTGGAGCACGGGCAAGCGAGTCGAGCATGTAGCTCGGCCAACCAGGTCCAGGCAGGCGGAGTATCGCGTCGGGCGCTGCTGAGAGCCGCGCGTGGAGCGAGCCGACGCACCGACAGCGCTTCTACGTCCTCGAGCTCCAGAGAGGATATCCCGTCTCGACGCGCCGCTGAGATGCGCAGGGAGCATTGTCATCTGCTGCTGCTCTCCGCTTCTGGCGTGCAAGAGGAAGAGGGAGGCGGTCCCCCAACGACCTGGCCTCTCCTCCCTTTAAGTTCGTGTCGCTCTTCCGAGGCACTGAAGGAGAGTAGAGTCGTCGAGTCCGTGATTTGCAAAGAAGAGAGAACAACGAGTCGAGAAGGGGAGGACGATAGGTCAGAAGTGGTGCAAAGACGAAAAAGAAGCAAGGTCGCTGCTCGACGAGGCTGTCGGCGCTGAGGAGGGAGAACGAAGGGGACGAGAGGGGGGTATGCAGAGAGCGGTGCTGTACAGAGCAGAACAATTAAGGGCAGTGCTGCGAGCAGGGATCAGCCTCAGGCGGCCTGCTTGAGTGCCTTGGGCGGCGGCAGCTTGCGCACGGCGACGGCCCACTCGGGCGGCGTCTTCTTGTCGTCGTCCTTGCCGACCACCTGGCCGAGCACGTCGAGCCACTTGGCCTTGACAGCGTCCGTGTCGGCAAAGAAATCGATGCGGTTCCCGTCGGCAAAGACGAGGCGGAACGAGCGGTCCATGCGCGCGACCGACTCGTCATCGTCATCGGCGACGATGGTGCGCGAGCCGCTCGCCGGCGCGTTGAGGTCCTCGACAACGACGACGTGTGCGAGGTTGATCTCGACGTGCGAGCGTTTGGTTACCTCGCTGTAGGGGACGAGCGTGCTGCCGCGGAGCTTGACAATGCGACGCCGCCAGACCTGCCGAGCGTACCGTCCCCGAGTCAGCGTCTGGGTTGGAGAGCAAAGAGGAGGACACCACGCACGGTCGTATCGCCTCCCACCTGCGTCAGGACGCTCTCGTGCAGGACCTGCGTCGCCCAGTCGGCGAGCTCGAGGCCGTCGGTCACCTCGTCCATCGACTTGGGCAGGCTCGGCTTGGGCACGCCCTGCACAGCCGGTACGAAGAGGAGGTCGATCGCGAGCGAGCCGCTGCAAGAGCGCGGCGATGAGACGGCCTTTGCGCCAAAGGGCACGACGATGCGCGTCTTCTTGAGCCGGCAGGCGGCGGCCTCGGTCGCAAAGGTGACGCGCGCCGTCGCGAGCTGCCCGTCGGACGACACGTAGTCGTAGAACGGGTCGGGCGTGGGAGGCGGTGGGGCTGCGGGCGTCGGCACGGGGCGCACGGGCGGGGCGGCCTTTTTCTTTGGCGAAGAGAAGATACGGAACGCGCGGTGGGCCTTGCTTGGCGAGGCAGGCGGCGTCGGCGCAGGCGTGAACGGCACCGCGGGGGCGACGGGCGTTGTCGTGGGCGTCTGACGGGGCACCGAGAAGTGGATCGAGAACGCGAGGTCCTGGTTGCAGACGCTGCGAGGAGGGTTTCAGATCAGCGGAGCATAAGGAACCGAGCGAACAGAGGCGCGGCTCACAGTTCGAATTCTTTGCGGAGCGAGACCTTGTTGCTGAGCTCGCGCGAGGCAACATCGACGCGCTGGCGGCCGTTGTCGAGCGCAGCCGTGACCATGACCTTGGAGCGAGGCATCGGCATACCCTCGAAGCTGGCCTCGCGGACTGTGCGTTGGGGAGAGGCGTCAGTCTCGTGAGGGCGACGAGAAGGACAGAGGCGACGCACTCAGGACGAAGAGCTGGCCAGCGAACTCGCGGTTCTTGCGGACCGCTTGCGAGTTGACGCTCATGGTGCTCAGCGAGCGGTTGATCTCGTGCTGATCATCGGTACGTGTACGTGACCTGTCAGTATCGCTCGAAGTGTCTGCATGACAGCGGGGCGGGGCGCACCACATTCGATGGGCGCTTCTTCCTCCACGCCCTGCCGGGGTCGACGTCGCCTGCCTTTGATCCGGCGATGTCGCTCACGACGACGAGGCGCTTCGACTCGCGGACGCGGTACGTGCGGTTGCGAGAATTGTAGATGTCGTCGAGTGACTCGAGGACGCTCGACCCGAACGCCGCGTCGTCGTCGGTACCGCGCTGCTGCTCAAAGCCAAGCTCGGGCATCGTGTGCTGCGCCTGCATCGCAATCTGCACCTTGTGGTCAGCGCTGAACAGTGCGCGCCAGGCAGAAGCAGAGAGACGCACCGAAGAGGTCGTCTCGGCGAGGTCGGCATCGCCCGTCGACCTGCTCCTGCGCCTCTGCAGCCTCTTGGTGGGCGGCGCCCCGCTGCCAGGCCTCAGGCTCCCAACCTCGTCCCCTGTCTCCGCCTCGTCGCCCTCCTCGCCCTCTGCGCCAAGCAAGCTGTCCCCGCAGCGCCACTCGGCACCTTCCTCCCCGCGGCCCTTGACGCCCATCTGCAGCCTCTCGAGCGGGCTCTGCATCTCCTCCGCAACGCGCGCAGTGAGCGGCGACCCAACGCTGACGCCCAGCTGGGCGCGCTGCGCCGAGGCCGCGATCGTGGGCATCATTCCCGACGAGACGGTCGCGCCGTGCGCCTTGAGCGCCGGGCGAGCCTCGATGGCGCGCTTGGCAGAGCTCGCGGAGAGCGTGTTCTTGAGCGACAAGGGCGCGACGACATCCGAGCCGAGGGTCGACGACGCGTGTGACGTCGGCGGGGTCGACTTGCCTGGGCTGCCCATCATCGAGGACGAGCGCGCCGGGCTCGCCGCCATGATGCTCGAGGTCCTCGAGGAGGCGGACGGGAACGCGCCGAACGCGCCGCCGCCGCCGATAGAAGGCGACGCCAAGAGGTGCTCGTGCCGCTTCATGGCGTTCTCGAGCCCGCCGCCGAGCCTGCCACCGCGGAGCGAACCCGACAGGCTCGAGACGTACCACGACGTGCTCGACGTCGTGACGTCGCTGCCGACGAGGGAGGCCTTGCGCGACAGAGCTGGGGAGGCACTCCCGGGCGCGACGAGCGCGGCAGCGCCGGGAGCGTCGGGCGAGCGGTGCATGGCCGAGAGGATGGGAGAGTCGGCGGACGAGGAAGGGGCAAGACCGAGGCCGGCTGTCGGCGTCGACTTGGTCGGGGTCGACTCGTCAGGGTCGACACGCCCAGCGGCCTTGACAGGCGTGCTCGTCGTCGTGGAGTGCGCATGAAGCGACAAAGGGCGCGTCGCCGGGATGGAGTCGGCAGCGCGAGGCTGGGCACCGCTCGCGAGCGAAACGACCGACCCGGCCGTGCCGTCGTCCTCGAAGCCGACAAAGGGCGACGTGCCGGGGATGTCGGGCAGCGAGAACTGCGAGTCCGAAGGCGCGAGGACGGCCGCAGAAATCGGATCGGTTGCTGGGGCGCGAGAGGAAGGCGCAGCGGCGGCGGCAGCAGGGCGGGGAGGCAGAGGCGGGCGAGGCGGTGACATGGGCGTCGCTGCGAACTCACGCGCAAGGATGGTCTGCCGGGTCGCGTCAAAGTGCGCCTGCGCCTCGTCGTCCTGGTCCTCGTCGCCGTACGCAGACGTCGACATGACGTCGCTCGCGCCATCGTCGTTGGCGCTCCCGACGCCCGACGCGGTGGACACGCTGAACGCTGACATCGGGCCAGCCATGTGTTGGTGCTGCGCGATCTGGGGCGACGAGTAGCCCGACGTGTCGTGGTGCGTCGGGAGGTCGGGCTGGTCGTCGAACGCGCCGCCGTCGCCGTGGTGCGGGATCTGCGATGGCGAAAAGACGTCGGCCTCGTACGACTCCTCCTCGTGGAGGTACGAGTCGATTTGCCCGATGACCTCGTCCATGGCCGAGCTCGTGTTGCTCACGACCGACTCCTCGGCGTCTGACCCTGCGTCGCCGTCAAGGTCGTGCACCTCGACGCTGCCGCCCTCCTCGAACGAGTACGACGCGTGCTGCGCGCCATAGTCGTCCAGACGCCTGTCATCGTTATCGTCCTCGAACGAGCTGTCCTCGTCGTCGTCCTCCCCCTCCCCACGGCCGTAGTACCTCCCCTCGTCGCTGAGCGTGCTCGCATCGCTCATCATGCTCCTGCGCCTCTCTTCTTCGACCTCAAACTCGAACACCTCCTCCGTCTCGGCCCACGCGACGCTCTTGCTGCTCGGCTGGCGGCGCACCGTGCGGCTTTGCTCCGCCGCGTCGGCGAGCCCGTCGCCCGAGAGCGGCCGCGGACCGCGCATGCCCCGCCGGACGGGCGCCATCGCCGAGCTCGTCGTCACCCCCGTGCTAGGCGGCGAGACGGGCGGGGGCATCGACGCGCCGGCGGCGTGCCGCTGCGCGACGGCGGGACCGAGCGCGCCCTGGCCCGGTCGGGCGCCGAGTCCGAGCTGCGGCGAGCGGTCCGTGGCTTCGTCCTCGTGGAAGAACTCCATCGGCGCAGACTCGAGCGTGAGGGCGCCGATCTCGTAGGGGACTTGCTGCAGCTCGGGAGACGGCGCATCGTGTTGCTGCTGCTGTTGCTGCGAGGTGAAGGGCGAAGACGAGACGAGGTTGTTCTTGCGCAGGTGGGCGTACGACGAAGTCTGCCGCCGGGGCTGGGAGGCGTCGTCGGACGCGGGGTGGGAGGGCTTGAAGGGCAAGGAGGAGAGGGGCGCGGTCGTCGTCGACTGCTGCTGGCGGACGGGGCGGAACGGCACGGCAGGCGACGACGAGCGACTCCTGTCGTCGAACTTGGCACCGTTGGCCAGCTCGTTCAACTCGGACGGTTGGCTGTTCTCCTTGACGGGTCCGTCCTCGTGGTCGCCGCTCGCCTTCCTCGACCCGCTCGACCGCCTAACACCGCCCGCGGCGCCGCTGGCCGTCGCAGTCGGAATGCGGCTCGACGCGTAGAGCCCGCCCGACGACGTCGCCGTCGTTGTCGGTGAAGGCCCCGCCGTCTTGGTCGGGCTCGTCTGGCCGAGTCGCTTGGCAAACGGCGAGTTGGACACGAGTCCGCCGGTCGACATGGTCTTGAACGAGCCGCTGTTGCGTCGACGGGCCGTGATGGCCTCGACGCCGCCCTCTGCGCCGCGGACGTTCTGGATGAGGACTGACGCGGGTCGAGGGGCGGGCGAGCGGGTCGAGAGGAGGATGGGCGAGCGGAGCGAGGGAGGGTCGTTGGAGCGCGGTGGGGTCGCCGGAGCGGCCGAGGATGTGGCCATGGTGGGCCTGGCTTTGCTAGAGGGCCAGGCGCGAGGAAGAAGACGGCGAGGGCTGCGCGAACAACAACGGGCTCGGTGAGCGAAGACGCGAGGGCGCTGAGGGGGCTGACGATGGGACGCACTTGTGGTGAGTGCACGAGAAAGGAGTGACTCTGGTAAGCGAGCGTGTGGCTCTGCAGCGAGAGAGTGTTGGAGCGAAGGAGCCAGAGCGCGAAAGAGAAGGCGCGCCGAGATGGCCAAGTTGGGTGATCGCGACACGAGGGCGTCGCCCCGTTCCGGCGCCCGTCTGCGCGGCGCAGCACCCGGGTGACCTGGTCCAGAGCCGTGCGGCGCCGTACAATGCGCACTGGGCCCCCACCAGCGCCGAGAGACGAGCGAGGACCTCCTCCTTTCTTCCCTCACGTGCCGCAAAATCGAGCGAGCCCGGTCGAGCCAGGGAAACGATGCGCAGCGGTGCAGACGTCTAGGGGTACAGTACAACAGTGGGCTCCTTCGACTCGACGATCCCGGGCGAGCGCTGATCGAAGAGCGCTCAAGCCTGCGCCTCCTCGTCGTGGCTGCCGTACACGCGCACGGGGAGGCCGTTGGCCTTGGCCGGTGCAGCGCTGTTCGTCGTCGTCGGCGTCGCGACAGCGTCCGGCGCCGGCACGACGTCCTTGTAGTTGTCCCACCCGCGCTCGGCCCACCGTGCGCGGCGCTCGGCCATCCTGCGCGGCGAGGGCGCAAGGGTCAGTGTCGGGTTGGGCCACTGAGCGAGGGAGACGCTGACGCACAAGTCCCGTGCCCAACCCTTGACGACAGGGTGAAGGATGCGCGGAATCGTCGTCTCGAAGAATTCTTGCAGCGTCTGGCACCCTTGAGCTGCGAGAGGTGATCCGGGTCAGCCTGGGCCGCCCAGAAGAGGCGAGAGACCACGAAGCGCACAGTTCTCGTACTCGACGGCCTGTTGGCACAGCTCGTACAGGTCAAGGTCCTTGACGAACTTGCTCTCGGGCGTCTCGCGCGCCTCGTACTCGTCCCACAGCGACTTGAGGCGCAGGGCCGCGATCGAAGGGTGGCCCAACAGGCCGCAGATCCGGTCCATCGCCTTCTGCGCGCGCTCACATCGGGGTCGAGTCAGTCCTCTGCGCAGCACAGGCGTGTACAGGGACCGGACGAGCGGCAAACGAGCGCACGCACCTCTTCGAGTGCCAGCTTGGTCGCCTTGCTCACGCCCGACGCGTGCTCCGGCGTGATGTCGCCGACATCCGCCTCGGCAATGTCGTGCACCATCGACAGGAGGACACACTTGCCGATGTCGAGCGTCTGCGTCTCGGGGAAGGCGAGGCACATCAGGGCCATCCTGCGAGCGCCGAGAGGGGGGATCGAGCGAGGGCGTCAGTGCTGCGACTGAGGAAGGCTGTCAAGACACGGGAGCGGACATGGCGCACCTGCCCATGTGGTCCATGACACTCTCGGGCTTGTCAATGCCCTGGTTGACCCACCCCGTCCGCTTGTTGGTCTGCGTGGGTGCGAGCGGTGTTGAGCGAAGGCGAGCTCGAGGCGAGGGTCAGCGTGATGCTGTCGCGGGTGTTGCAAGGGGAGCGGACAGGGAAGCTGACCTTGAGGCGCTCGAGCGTGTGGAAGTAGCCCAGGGTCCCCTGCTTGCAGTCCTCTGGGACAGGAGGGGCGGCCGGGGTGCCTGCGGTCGGCGAAGGGGACGGAGGGAGGGGCGAAGGAGACATGTCTGGCGATGGGGTGGGGGTCGAGCTGAGCGTGTCCTTGGATAGCTCGGAGCTGGTCTAGAGGTCTGGCAGAGCAAGCGAGGCGACAGGCCGGAAGAGAGCGTCTGCCTCTTCCTTCAACCTCGTCCTCACCCTCTCGTCAGACGCTCCTGCGGCTTAATTCTGCACGCGGTAGGTCTCTCAGTTGCTCTCTAGATGTTTTGGCTGGAGTCGCGCTTCTTCCGAGCTGGTGCCTCCTCCGCCAACCCGGTTTCCGAGGCATAGCATCCAGGGCGTACGCTCGATCGGCCCCTGCAGCGAGCCGGCACGCCAGGTCACGCCACACGAGTAAACTGTCCAGCGCGGCGCCGTACCCGCATACCAGATCGAACCCCTCGCGCAGTGTGACCAGGTGCGGCGGGCGTCGACCCGACTACTCGGTGTTGGGCAATCGCCCCCCCTCGGCGGCTTGCTCTGCCTCAGCTTTGCGTTCACCGCGACGTCTGAAGCTTGTGCACTCGACCACAAGGCCAGTTGCGACCGTCGTGTGTGCCGGTGGCCGCGCCCGGCTGCCACGACACCGCGGTCGAGCCGCTCGTCGTACCCTGCTACGCCCTCTCCCACGCTTCAACTCGGCGACCAATGCTTGCCTCTTTGCTGCTGAGGAAAGCTCTCGGTGCGAGCGAGCCGTGCGGGAATTCCGTGGCCCGTGCGAGCGTGCGCGCCGAGCTACGGTGACTGACAGCGTGGTCCCGCTCGACGCCCGCGGCAGCCGACCCAGACATGCACGCCCACGGGCGCCAGCTCGTCTGAGGTGACTGCAGTCCTCACAGCAAGCACTGGGCGACTGGGATGCTGCGACTCGCCGCCTTGTCCCTGAGGCTCTAGAGGCAGAGCGCAGCTTCTCCTTGCTCTGACCATCGTGCACTCTCTAGCCCTTTGCACAAGCGCAGGTCGGAGGTTGCATTCCGTCCTACGAAAGGGGCGAGACAGGGGTCATCAAGCGTTCCGGACGGGGAGGAATCAAGCGTGCGTGGGCAACCGAGAACTGGGTATGACGACGAAACGGAAGCAGGGGGTCGCGTTCAGGGTCACAGAAGAGAGGGAGAGAGGGAGGGAGAGCTTAGAGACAAGACGTCGGGAGACGAAGTCGACGCGAGCAAGAGGTCGTTCACTCGCCGTCCGACTCGGCCTTGGTGCCGCGCTTCTTCTTCGTCTTGGGCTTCTCCTCCTCCTCATCCTGGGGCATGCAAGTCAGTCAGTCACTCTCTGGCCCGGGCACGGGGAACAGGGGAGATAAGAACTCACCGACTCCTGCTTGCCGCGTTTCTTGGGCGGGCCGCGCTTGGGCTTGGCCTTGGGCTTCTCCTCGACCTCCTCCTGCTGCGGGGGACGGGTATGAGCTCGAGCTGCCAGTGACGGCAAGAGGGCAACACTTGCCTCGTCGTCCGACTCGGCCTTGGCCTTGCGCTTCGAGGCGGCGCGCTTCTTGGCCGCCTTGGGCTTGATCTGCCGGGGAAGGCGGGCGTGTCAATGCCGATTCACGGATCTGGTAGAGCTCGAGACCGCGCTGAGGGAGCGCCGGCTCAAGACTCGAGACCACCCGGCCGAGACCGCGACGCACCTCCTCCTCGGACTCGCCGGCGCCGCTGCTCTGCGCCTCCTCCTCCTCGTCGCTGCTCTCGGCCTTCTTCTTCTTGCCACCCTTCTTCGCGGGCGCCTTCTTCTTGGCCGGGGCCTGTCGTGAGCAGAGGCAAGGGCAGGGGCAGCGGCCGTCAGGGGTCAGCGACAGGAGAGACCGAAAGAAGGGACGCTGCCACCGTGCGCTTGCGCACCTTCTTCTTCTTCTCCTTGGGCTCGCCGTCACTGCCAGCTTCGTCGTCGTCCTCGTCCTTGGCCGCCTTCTTCTTCTTCGAACCGCCCTTGGCCTTGGAGGCCTTCTTCTTGGGCTTCTCGTCGTCGTCCTCGGCCCCGTCGTCGTCCGCCTCGGGCTTGCGCGCAGAGTCGGGGATGTCCTCGTCGGCGACTGGGCCGGGGAGGTGATGGCGTGGTCAGTAGGGTGAAGAAAGCGAGCCGCTGAGGGGGAAGCGCGTGGGAAAGACCAGGACGCGGGACACACCGTGACCGACGTCAAACGCCTTCTTGACGCGCTCCTGGTCCTCGGGCTTGAGATCCTCGAAGCCGTCGAGCTCCTCGGCCTCTTCAAACGACTCCTTCATGTTGTGGAACTGCTTGGCCGTCACACAGCCCCAGTGGCGCCACGCGAACGTCGAGTTGCCATCTGTCAGTGAGCAAGCGATGAGCCGGTACAATTGCAGGTGCATCGTGGTCAGCTCGCGTCGGATCGAGATAGCGAGAGGGAAGATGCGCACTGATCGTCACGGCGGTACCGCAGCGCAGCGAGCCCTGCGGACGTAGATTGGTTCGTCGGGTACGCGCAGTCAGCGCGAAGACTCGACGAGAAGCACGCCAGAGGCTGGCAGACCTTGGGAATGCTGCACAAGAAGAATGGCGGCCAAAGGGGGCGAACCTGGTCAGTCCGCACCCGCCGAAGCAGATTCAGGGACTAGACGTGCGAGGTTCCGTTGCACGGACGTGGGCCTTTGCACTTTGAGGTTCCGAGCTGTAGATGCGCCCGCGACGTCGAGGAGAATGCGGCGAGGCGGCAGTCGAGGTGGGGGAGGGGGAGAGGAGAACAAGGTGGGCGAAGGCGGCGTTGTAATGCGTTCGAATGGGTCGCAGGCGGTCAAGATCAAGTGTGGCAGCACGGCGAGAGTATTGTAGGTGCGGCGCGCGGGGTCGCGAGGTGGAAGGAGCGGCTCATCATCAGCGTCATGTTTGGGAGGGAGGGGCGGAGGCGGACACAAGCGGGCGGGCCCGGGGCTGCGCTCGAGGAGCAAGGCTGACCTTGGCATACTCGAGACGGTACGACATGGCTGGTAGGTGAGGAGGTGGATGGGAGGGAGGGAGGGCGACGAGGCAAAGTGGCGCGAGCGAGGCGACCAAGGGGAGATGTCGGCAGGCGCAGCCACCCTCACGCACTCCTTTGAGCTAAAATCGCGTTCAGTCCCTCTGTCGTACATGTACAGAGCACCACAGCCAAGGCTTGCACCGACTCAAGGCGACGTGACCAACCGCTCACCCTGCGCCCAGGCTTCCTCCAACATCATGGGCGAGCCGCTGCACAGTTGGCGATGCAGTCCCTGAGAGGAGACGCCCCGTAACCACGTCCAACAGAAAGGTACAGCAGCAAGAGAGCCATAGAGTGCTGTTCGCCGTGAGGAGAGCGGGCATCGCACCGAGACAACGGCGCAACAACGGCGAGCAACCCGCGACCACGCCCCTTACAGCGGCTCGATCATGAAGAGTCCGCCAGCAGTGTACGGTTCAGGTCACCCGCAAGCCGCAAAGACGCGATGGCGCGCCCAGACGCAGAGGAGGGCCCCTTCACCTCCGCCTGACGAGGGAGGCGCCCGCACCTGTTCTTGCGCACTCAGCATGGCGCCCCCAAGGTGAATCGACATGCCCAGGACGCCCTCAAGCGTGAGTGAGGCACCGTCGGACACACTGACGCAGCTTGGGGACGCAGGCCGGCAGAAGCGCTCCGCCGGGCGAGGAGGCGGCAGCGCAGGCAGAGCCGTCGATGTTGGTGCGAACGATCGTCACCGAGAGACGCCAGCAACGTAGACCCGACACACCTGCGTCTTGGGAAGGACCTCCCCCCGTATGAACAGCTCGAGCAACGCAGCCTCAGCCGGGTGGACGATATGGGAGCGCCCCTAGGGACGATCTGCAGCAACCGGGAGGGCGAGGCTCTCCCCATGGGATCAGTGGCCGTGGCAAGGTCGCAGCGGAGCACCCGTGCAGGCAGCTAGAGGCGCAGTGCTGTGACGCGAGGCGACACAGGCGAGAGGCAGAGCGTCGCAACGACGGCGCGCTTCGGGACGGTTGGAAGATGCAAAGACAGCGGGAGACCCCCTCGAGTAGCTCAGCGCAAGCACGATCCCAGCGAGAGCAAAGCCAGAGAGCCGACACAGGGTCGAGCCCAACCAACCAGCGGGCCACGGCCAACCCCCCGCCCTCCAACCGCCCCGTCAGCCGCGCCCTCCCGCCACCTCTGGAGCAAAGACACGTACTGCCCTCGACTTGGAGCGCCTCAGCCTACCGGACTAGCCCAGAATCGACCGCTCGGGTGCCGCTGGCGCAAAGAGGCTGGAGCTCGCAGATCGAGGGCGATGAAGGTGCGTCGCCCCTCGCACGCCCCTCTCACAGCCCCGCCGAGCCAAAGTTGATCCCATCTACACGTTTATAGTACCTCTTTGCGGCCATCGACGCGCGACTGGCGCGCCCAAAGGACGGCAAGGGCGCGTCTCACTCGGGCCGGGCCACCCGCCCTCACTTGAACCCCGATGAGCTCAAACGCCTCATCGTAGAGGCTTCAGAGGCTGTCGTGCGTCTCCCTCCGCCCTCTTGACCGCCTCGCACGTGCGCTAGCTGACCTGGCGGACGCCGTTGCCTCGCTCGACCCGCGACGTCAACAGGACGACAAGTCGGCTGCCAATGACTTCCAGGAGACACTCGAGCGCATCGTCAACGAGATCCGCAACACGACGGTAAGCTCACGTGCTCGATCATGAAGTCGCGCCCAGAGCTGACGCGTTTGCGTGCCGCAGGAACACTCTGGCCCGTTCCTGCAAAAGGTCCGCAAGGCCGACGTCCCCGACTACTACGACGGTGCGTCTTCCTCACGCTGGTGTCACACACTGCACGCCGAGGCGAGAGCTGATCGCGAAAGCGCCCATGCAGTCATCAAGCGGCCGATGGACCTCGCGACGCTGCTCAAGAAGGTCAAACAGCAGGCGTACCGGACCAAGAAGGCCTTTGCAGAGGACCTCGACCTCATCTGGTCCAACTGCCTGCTCTACAACTCTCACCCAGTGCGCTCATACGCTTGACACCGCGCACTCCGGCGCTGACAGTGCTCCCCTTCCCGCAGAACCACCCTCTCCGTCACTCTGCCGAGGCCCTGCGCCAAAAGTCGAATCAGCTGCTCGAGTTCATCACCGACCCGGCCTTGACGCAGCGGCAGCTCCTCTTGGCGTCGGTCGGCGGCCACGAAGCGCGGAGAGCGAGCAGCACGCGCATCGGGACGCCGGATGACGATGCCGATGGCGAGGCGGACAGCGACGACGATGACGCGAGGAGCAAGCGCGCGATCAGCGAGCGGCTGCTCAACGGAGCCAACGGCGACTGTGCGTGTCTTCCGCTTCGTCCGACGTCTCGCCTCGGCTGACGAGCCTCGCTCGCAGTCCACCGCGACTCGTCTGCCTCGCCTGCTCCCTCACGCTCTGCAACGCCCAGCCTTGCCCGCCGGCTGAACCGGAAGATCAGCACCGGTCCCGTATGCCCTCTTCTGCGTACCCTCCAGCCAGTCCACCACTGACCACCTCGCGCCCGCAGCTCGCTCGCATCACTGCCTCTCCCGAACCGACCCCTCCGCCGGCCGAGCTCCCCTTCGAGGAACACCACGCCTTTGTCCGCACTCCGCAGAACATGCAAGAGTTCCTGCTCCTCGACCAGGAGCTCACCCGCCTCGAAGGGTCGGGCTTCAAGCCCGTCCGCTCGTCCGCCATCCTCCCTTCCTCCGCCTTCGACTCGTCCGCCTCGACCGCACTCGCACCGCCACCGCAACAGAAGAAGAGGCAGAAGAAGGAGCACGTCGCAGAGCTCATCGCGCGGCTCAACGCGGACGTCCTGCCTTTTTCCCTTGCGCCTCCACCTCCTCCTCCTTCCGTTCCTGCCGACACGCCCTCTGGCTCACCCGCCCCCGCCGGCGTCCCGCCGGCGCCAAAGCGTCCCCGCAACCCGGACGAGCCGCTCGAGTCCCTCTGGTGGGACATCGTCGGCCCGTGCACCGCTTCGTCGTCCCTCCTCTTCTCCGGCGACGCGCCACCGCCTGCTGAAGCCGAGACGAACGGCCTCAACGGGCACGGGCACGGCTCCGCGTCGTCCTCGTCTGCGCCGACCGGCCCACCTGCGCCCCCTGCACCGCCGGCACTCGCGGCGGGGATGCCGCACGCGCCGTGGGTGGGCTACTGCGCGACGCCGCAGGCGTCGGCCGTCGGGCTCTCGGTCAACGGGTCGCGTGTCGGCGCTGCGAAGCGCAAGGGCAAGGCGCGTGGGCCCGCAGCCGCAGCCGCAGCGGGGGACGCCGCTCCTGCGCCTGCGCCTGCTGCGTCCGCGCAGAAGAAGGGGAAGAAGAAGCGCGCTGCGGGGCGGGCGGGAGCGGGCGAGGGCATGTCGGCCAAGATGCGGAGGAACTGCGAGACGTTGAGGCGGATTCGGAGGGTCGGGGACACGCTTGCGCGGGAGAGCACGGCGGGCGAGATGGAGAGCCCGTATGTCTCTGCGGCGGAGGAGGATGAGGAGGAGGGCGACGACGATGCGCTCGCCGGGGACAACGACGCGCAGGAGCGCCCGGCGAAGAGGCGGCGCGCGAGCAAGGCGACGGGCCTCGTGCGCGTGTCGGGCCTCCCGCGGGAGGCGCTGCAGAGCACGGCGACGCGCGGGACGGCAGCGAGGGAGGCGATGCGGGCGATTGGGGCGGGCATGCTCGAGCATGCTGGGTTCGAGGGCGCGAGCGGGGGTGCGCTCGATGTGTTGGGTCACCTCGCAGGCGAGTACCTGAGCAACCTCGGGCGGACGCTGCGGTTCTACGCCGACCGGTACAGCACCGACTTGAGCGAGAAGGTGCGTCCGCTTCTGGCTTTGACCGACTCGTCAACTTCGTCTGACCTCGAAGGCACCCCTGCAGGACATCCTCACGCGCACCCTCTCCGAGAACGGCATCCCTTCGCCCTCGCACCTGTCGGCACACGTCACCGAGGACGTCGACCGCTACGGGCAGCGCCTGTCGGACCTCCTCGCCAAGCTCGAGCGCACGCGCAAAGAGCAGCTCGACTCGTTCTTTGCGCCCTCTGCTGCGGCCAACGACGAGGTCGAGCGCGCCGAGAAGGTGTTTGACGACGAAGAGGCGTTCGTCGTGGGCGACTGGGCGAACCGAATCGGCGAAGACTATTTCGGCCTTACGGATCAAGGCCTCGATGCGGAGCTGGTGGGGCCGAGCCTCGTCTTGCCCAAGTGGCTCTTGCGAGGCGAGCCGAGGCCGCTCGACAACGAGTCGACGAGGTGCGTCTCGATCGGTGTCTGGCTGGGCCATCAACGCACTCTGTTGACCGCTGCACGTCTGACTCGCCGCACAGCTCGACGCTCGCCTACTCTCCGCCGCCCTCGTTCGTCCCCCTCACGCCCGCGTCCATCTCGGCCCAGATCGGCCTCCTCCAGCCCTTCCTCACCCTGCGCGCCTCGCACGCCTCTCTAGGCCTGACGGAGGACCCCTCCCTGTCCCCCTCTGCGCTCGCACTCGCGCACGGCGGGCCCACGCGCCTCAAGGCCGGCGGAACGCGGCACAAGGTCCCGCCCGCGGGCCGCATCCCCTTCAAGGGCAAGAAGCGGCCGGACGACCCGACGCTCCCGACGGCGATTGCGGCGCTCCTCCAAGGCGCGAACGAGCCCGTCAAGAAGAAGAAGAGGAGCAAGGCGCTTGCGACGGTCGAGGAGGCGGCGGTTGTCGCTGATAGCGGAGCCGAGTGAGCCGAGGCGAGGTGACGTGACGGCGAGACTAGGCGCAAAGAGACAAGAGTCGCAGTGCCTCTGTTGAATTCTAGATCAGTGCTTTCCGCTCCCCCCGGCGCGACGCGGCCGGCTGAGAGATGCGATAGAAATGCTAGCATGCGTCCCCTGACAAAGCCCTGATATCCTGGCAGCGCCCCGCCTTTTTCTCTTACAAGCCCTTCTCCCTCCGGTACTGCTCGATCTGCTCAATGCTGATCATCTTGAGCCCCCACTCGCGCGCAAACGCAAAGCAGTCGTCGCGCCGCGCCATGTCGCCGTTGGGGTCGTTGGGCTTGACGAGCTCGCAGATGACGCCTGCTTCCGGCAGGCCGGCGAGGCGACACAGGTCTGCGTGTTGCGTGCCCTGGTCAGCTCTTGAGGCGCGGGTCAGGAAGGAGAGAGAGTGAGAGAAACGCACCGACGGAAGCCTCGGTGTGTCCCCTCCGGACGAGCGTGCCGCCCTCGACTGCCCGCAAGGGGACGAGGTGTCCCGGGCGGGTAAAGTCCTCTGCCTTGCTACTCGGGTCGGCGAGCTTGCGCGCGGTTAATGCGCGGTCGTGCGCCGAGATGCCGGTCGTCGTCCCTGTGCGGAGGGCAGGCGGGGGAAAGGGTCAGCTCGCGCGCATCGAGGCTGCAAGCGGGACGGCCCGCGCACCGTGCTTGTAGTCGCAGGTGACGGTGTAGGCGGTGCGGTGCTTCTCCTCGTTGTCGTCGACCATCATCTTAATGTCCAGCTCGGCGAGGCGTTGAGCCGGGAGGCAGATGCAGATGTAGCCCCTGCGGCGCGTGCGAGCGGGGAGCGTCAGCGCGTGGGTGGGGCAGAGAGAGGATCTCTGGGGGGATGCTCGAGACGCACGACGAGTGCTGGATGAGCCAGGCCATCTGCTGCTGCGACACCTTGTCCCCCGCGATGATCAGGTCGCCCTCGTTCTCGCGGTCCATGTCGTCAACGACGACGAGGAACTCGCCGTTGCGGAAGCTCGCCAGCGCATCCTCGACCGGGTCGAGCTGGACGGGCTCGCCTGCGGCCGTGACGGCCTGCGTGCGGACCGGTGCCGAGGACGAGGGGCCCGAGGAGGAGGCCATGGACGACGAGGCGGTGGGCGGAGGAGCGGCAAAGCCAGCGGCGGAACCTGCGAGTGCTGCAGTGTTTGCGACGGCAGAGGCCATGAGCAAGCTTGAGGGTGTGGGCGAGGGTTCGCTCAGCCGGGCCACGGCCGCGTGACAGAGCCGGCGGCGCGGGTTGCCTTCCTGAGGCCATCCTGCTTTGGTCGCTCGCTACTCATCGATCCAGCCTTTCGCCTGCTTGTCAGCTCAGCAGCGTGCTCATGCTCGACTCGTGCTCCCCTTGGTCAGCCATCCGAATGCCTCCGCCCCCTACTTGGGCCCCGGCCCGTGACCGCCAGTGCCCTGTCGCGTTTCCGCTCGACTCTGTCCGGACGAGTGTCTCGAGAGCGCGTACGGCGCATCTCCGTCGTGACGCGATTACCCGCACAGGCCGCAGTCGACGGCCCCGGGACTGCACGGCCGAGTCCAGCCCTTCTGCACCACACTTGCCTCTCTCGCCGACCACGTCGTCCCGCGCCTCCAAGTTGATCGCACGGGACCCAGGTCCTCGCCAGATTGCACAATCTCGGCGCGACGAGCGCGGGACACGGTCAGGCCACGCGCATCCTGGGCGGGATCTGCAGGCCCGTGCCGTCGTCGCCGGGCCCCTCCTTCCCTCCACCTGCGCTCCTCTCTGTGCTGGCCTCGCTTGACTCTCTTTCTGCTCCCCACGCTCGTCTCGCTTATTCCCAGCCGACGCGCCGCGTCCCTCAAACCCTCGACATCCGCCTGCGCTGGAGCTCCGGCCACCATGGGGCAGGTCCTCTCGATTGACCAGGCCGACTTCCCCGTGCCCGCTGGCGCCGCATCCCAGGAGAACGCCGACTGGACGCTCGGTCCACTCATCGTCGGCTGGGCGGGCAACCTCTTCTTGTGCGGCATCGTCGTCTCGTGGGCGTCGAGCTACTGGTCGCGCGCCAAGGGCGACAAGAAGGTCGTCAAGTGCGCGGTCGTCGTCGCCGTCCTGTTCGAGTGCTTGTGCGCCATCGCGAACCTCTGGGTACGTACTTGTGCACTTGCTGGGAGGGGCGGACCCCGAGCTGACCGCGACTCGCCGCCGCTCAGTCCCTCGTCGACCACGGCAAGGACCAGGATCGGACCAACGACGCCATCTCGCGCCTGATCGGACCTGATGCCCTCTCTGTCACACTCGGCACGGTCGTGGCCGTGGCCGTACAGTCCTTCTTCGGCATGCGCTGTGTCCGAGTGCGTCTACCCTCTCCGGGCCCCCGTGTTCGTCGACGAGCACGCTGACTCTGCCCCTTCACCAGGCCCTTCCTCGCCAATGGCGAGCGCCCTTCATCATCTGGACCTGGGGACTCATCGGCGCCTCCTTTGGCGGCGCTCTAGGTATCACCGCCATCGAAT